>JAQGAF010003781.1:0-16290 GCA_034687865.1 Kryphioiulus occultus
TTATGATAAAAATAAATATTTGAAAGTGGGGTGGGAATGACGTTTTTTGGGTTGGTAAGGGCTTTTTATATACTACTTATAAGGCTCGCTGAGCGCTAGTAGTTGCGATATTTGATATAAACATTAAATGGATCTGGCCTTAAGGTAATACCAAGGGTTGGCTTAAACGATGGTAAGGGTTCTCCAGTCACCAACTGCATTTTGAATTGATGCATCAGTGAAGTGACAAACAAATAGAGCTCCATAGAGGCGAGGTTTTGTCCGATGCAAACTCTTTTTCCTAGAAATTACACAAAAGTATATCTATCAGTATTTTGTTAAAACGTGGAGACTGTAAGCCACTTCTTAAAAGCTACTTAAAAATAAAGTGTATTCTTCGAATTCTTTATGGACGGTTCAGAATCCATAGATGTTACGAGAACTTAAAATTCGGTGTCAAAAATTTTGTATTAATTTCAGGCAGTGGAAAATAATTTACTCTGGTCAGTGGTGTGATCATTTCTTTTAGTAAAGTTATCGTCAGAAATATTGATCATTGCTGGTATTGACTCGAGAATTCCCTAGTATATTATAGGTACGTCGAAGGCTTCTAATTAGTTTTCAACGGTAAAATTAGGTAAACTTTCATTATACCTGTTAAAAATGGAATCTGGTATTCAGGCTTCTCGAACACTCCGTTCTCGTCTATATACCTCTCTGGTCGAAATATTTCGGGGTCACCCCACAGTTTGGGGTCATTGTGAACTGCCCAGATGTTGACTAGTACAGGAGTATCTTTCGGCACTGTAAAACCACACACTTCGGTTGTTTCGTAGCAGCTGTGTGGAAAGCTTAATGGCAAAACGGAGGTGAACCTTTGGATTTCGCAAACAACTGCTTGGGTATATGGTAGACTGGAAAAAGTAATTTTAAAAGTTTAGCTCACGTATACAGTTTACAAGAATAACACGAAAATACACTTGCTTTCAAAAATTATAAATCCATACTTGACATGATCCGCCCAAGTTGGCAAGCGACTTCTGCCAACGACTCTGTCCAATTCCTCCTGAAGTTTTTTCTGAATTTTTGGCCATGAGACCAAATAAAGGAAGGCCCACGTCAACGTATTACTCCCGGTATCGACTCCACCATTGAAAAAGTTATACAAGATGCCTCGGAGTGCCCGTCCTTAAAAATATGACATATTCAAGGTGTTCATATGCGCCAAATTAAGAAAATTTCAAATAATATGAAACTCAGCTCACTTGAAAACATATCTGCTTTCTTATTCGATTTTTGTCGTTTGCATAATTCATCCCAATAAGCGTCTATGAAATCTCGGATGTTATTTTCGTCAAACGTTCTAATGTGTTCGTCAACTTCATCTTCTATGTAACGATACAGCTTATTCGTACATTTGAGGAAGTCTTGATATTCCCGACTCACTCTGAATAGAGTCCCGTGTTTTAAGAAGGGTAAAAATTCTAAGACGTTAGAGCTCGAATTTTCTATCGCTGTTATTTTTAATATGTGGGCAAATTCCACAATTCGTTCGTCGTCTATATCGTACTTTTTGCCTACAATGATAATGATCGAAATCGATAAATATAGGTTTCGTTTACGGTTTACATGTACAGTGAAATTTCGATTATCCAGCACTGAAAAACAATTTTTTAAAGGAAAACAAAGTATTTTCACACGCAAAGCTAAAATGTTGTGGTGTATAGAATAGTTACTACAACTGTCTGAAGACTCAGTTCTAAAACAACAGAAACTAACAAGACTTTTTAAAAACAAATACAGGTACTGTAAGTATGCATGTACTGTATATCCATGTACATGTATGTATTGTGTTATCCGGCATTATGTTTACATGTAAGCATTTACTTACCTAAAATAATGCATACATATGCTGAATAACTTTTATGTTTGAATGGAGAACAAAGTACTTTCACACACAAAGCTAACATTTCGTGGTGTGCACTTGTATACAGAACAGTTACCACAACTGTCTGAACACTCAGAAAGTTCTAAAACAAGAGAAACTAACAAGACTTTAAAAAAATACAGGTACTGCAAGTATACATGTATGTCCATGTACATGTAGATGTATGTATTCCGTTATCCGTCACTTTGTTTACATGCAAGCATTGACTTACCTAAAAAGCATGCATCCTTATGCTGAATTACTTTTGTTTGTTTGGGAAAAAAGCAGCGTGTAGGTTCGATAAAGGGCGCCTGATTCAGCAAAACTAATTGTTCAAAAACGCGCCATTCAAACAAGCAATTAACATTTTTGACGGTTCGGTATTTGGCTCGGTCTGACTTTGCCTATAAATGGTTGTATTTCAACAATCGAAAAAACGGACTAGTTGGCCATCTGCATCAGTTTTTAGATTTACCCGAAAAACGGTCAAACACTAGGCTTGATAAAACAGTGTACATGCAATTTTCAGGATATCGATTCATAATGCATAGATTCAAACAGCCCCTCTGCAGAAACATAAATTTAGGTAGATAGAATCGATGCATGGGCCGCATTTACGCGTTTACATAGATGTTTTTTTTTAATTTACAGTCCTCACCTCTGGCGGATAGTCGAATTTACACTGTATGTTAAGCAATGCTCTGACATTTTGATTTACACACCTGACGATACTCCCCATATAATGTTTAACAAATGATTCATGAACAGATCATCCATGTTGATAATCCTTTTGTGAAAATCTCTTTTTAATCGTTCTGTTAATTTCTCCACTTCATCCATGATGATGGTCTCCATAAAAACATCACGAAAACCTAAATTGCGCATTGTTTTCATGGTGAAATGACGTCGCACTTTCCAGTGTGGACCGTCAGCTTCAGTAATGCCTGAAAATTATCATTTGTGTTTAATCAGTGTTACGTCATAAAAACAGTTGACATTTGACGAAAACTTTCTCCGAGTTTTAAAGTTTTTTAAAGGCCGATTTCCTTAAAATCAACTGAGCTATACAAACGCATTAACTACCATGCCAAGCTGGCCATAAGGAACATATTGCCCTCCGCGCCGATAGTCTTCTCTTCTCTTCTCTACATTAAGTCTAATTATCGACAAATGTTATGTATGCACCAAAATAAATTTATTGATTGGGCGCAATTTATTGGGACTATATTATTATTAATCAGCTAAACTGAAACAATGTGATTTATATATTTTTTCAAAAAGGTATTCGGCGCTTGATATTAATGTTTCTTTTTGATAGATTTCGTACTTTCAACTTGCTTACCTGCTCTTTCACGAATGTCGTTGAAAATGAAAGTGTTTGGACGTCCACCAAAATTGTCCGCTTGCGTGACCATTGCCTCCTTGACCGCCTTCCAATCGTTTAGCACAATGGTTTTTTTTAACCCTAACTGAATGTAAAGTAAACCAGTCCCATATTTTCTGCCTAGATCACGCAATTCAATATACAGAAAGTTTTTGAAAAATGGAAGACAACCAAAAATTGGCAACCCCCATGGCCCAGGGGGTAAATTTTTGTAAGAGTTTCGGAAATACCATCTGTATAAAAAATATAAAACTAACAAAAGCAGAGGGATATAATAAATGTCCATGTTAAGAATGGTAATTGATAAGACTTTGTAGTGCTCTCAAAATCGATATTTTGAATTATAGTTTCACGCCTGACGGTCAGATCTTTGATCGGTCAATTGGCAACCCTCTCGTTATAAATGAACCTATCTGGTAACATGATGTATATGCCACGTGTGAATAACAAGATGACCATGAACGGTCGAAGTTGAAATATTCATTTTTGGGTTCAGAAATACGATGTATAAGTATTGGCTATTACACCAGCAGATATCAAATTAATATACACACTGTAGGAGCTCGTCTGTTTTATTACATGCATAAAAGGGTGTCTGAAAGTTTGCATCAAATAGGATACCATTCGCATGTGATAATGCGATTTTGAAAATAGTGTATTGGTTTACACCTACATGTATCCTCTATTCCGAACTTCTTGTGAACCTCACATTACTTGGGGTCGTTGGATAGTTTTCAACAACCAATCGAACAAACTAATGCAGAGGGCATGTATTTTGAATTGATCACATTTCTAGATAGTGTAATACGAAATCTTTCTTGATATTGCATTAGAGGCGCAATTTTGCAATAGGCGGTGCAAAGTAGTTAGGTTTAATGTAATCAGATATAGAGAAGTTCAAATTTTTGTATTACACATATTCGTTTATTGCATTCTTTGCCGCTGACATGTTTCCCATCAATATGGAGATTATAAGAAAATATGGCATTGTGTATCACCCAGGCTGTTGTTGTTAACATTCAGGTGTCGCTAGTTGCGTTGTTTGATAAAAACTTTGTATGCTTCTGGTCTTGAGGACAGCCCAAGAACAGGTTGAAATGATGGAAAGGGTTCTCCCGTAACCAAGTTGACTTTGAATTGGTGCAGAATTGACGAAAGAAACAAGAAGAGCTCCATGGAGGCGAGGTTTTGGCCGATACACACTCGTTTTCCTTTTTGCAATAAAAATGGTATTATAGTCCTATACCTGGAGTACAACTACCTCTATATTATCAAAATTATTATCATAAAATCTACATAATGTATCATTGCAAGTAATTAATAGTGCTACCTCATATCATGTTGCTTGAGGAAATTTAACTTGTGAACGTTAATTCGCAGAATATGGTTACCATCTACTTGAATTGTAAAGCAGACCCCAAAAAAGGGGCCAATGGTTTCAATTTTTAAAACGTATCTTAAAAATGTAGACATTTTTGATTTTCTTGATGTATCAGATTTTGCCTCACAGACCTGATAAATTAAACCTACCGTAAGTACTTAGCCATTTAAATTTATAATTTTCGATCAATCAAAAAAAATGTTGAAATAGTGTTATTAAGACAAATATATGTCTTACGGCCATGAAACATTTAGTTAAGGAGCTATGATATTAAAACATAGAGCGTCAATATATACCTGTTAAAAATGGGACGAGATATTCCGGTTTTTCCAACTCGCCTTTACTGTTTATAAACCTTTCAGGTCGAAATATTTCCGGGTCACCCCAGTAGTCGGGGTCATTGTGAACTGCCCAGATATTAACCAGAATGTGAGAATCCTTGGGCACTGTGAATCCACATACGTTGGTTGTCGTATGACAGCTATGCGGGAAGGTCAGAGGCAAAATGGAAGAGAATCGATGAATTTCACAAATAACGGCCTCTGTATATGGTAGACTGAAAAACAGAAATTAATTGATATTATATTGGCGACAGTGTTGTTTTTTATTATGCAATGGTGAACTCTCGTTGACAAAAGTCTGACTGAACTGGCACTGTACTATGCATGTCACAGACGTTTGTTAACAAAATCATAATATCGTTCGAATGTGTCAAGAGATGGCAATATGGGTACAATGCATCGTTAATTCTGTGAAAGATAAGTTTTTGTGTTAATTCGACGATATGTGAAGAAACTATAGAATTAATAAATGCAATGGTTAACCATTAAGATATCCATACCTGACGTGATCGGCCCATGTCGGCATACGTCCTCTGCCAATGACTTTATCCAGTTCCTTTTGTACTTTCTTCTGAATCTTTGGCCAAGAAGCCATGTAAAGTATAGCCCATGTTAAGGTATTGCTTCCGGTGTCAACTCCGCCATTGAACAAGTTATACAAGAGGGCCTTCAGCGTTTTCCCTTAAAGATTCCGACATTATGACATGGACAAAAAATAAAAACAAAAGAATTCAACAAAAATACTGACTTTTAAACATTTCAGGCTCTTGATTCAATTTTTGTCGTTTGTACATTTCTTGTAAGAAGGTGTCTATGAAATCTCGAATGTTATCCTCTTGGTAGGTCTTCATATGTTCGTCTATTTCTTCTTCGAGGTAGCTGTGCAGGTTGTTCGTAGATTTCACGAAATCTTGAAATTCACTGTTAAATTTTGGCACGTATTTTAAAAACGGCAAAAATTCCAAGGTGTTGCTACTGGAGTTTTGAATGGAAGTTATTTTGAAAAAGTGCGCAAAATCTGAATTCCTTTTGTCGTCTTCTTCGAATTTTTTTCCTGTAATTGTAATTTTATTTCTGAATAATTATGCCAACATTATTTACATGTACATGTACACTGTGTACAGTACGTGTACAGCACATTGAATACACATTTCTTCTTATATTGATTGTTTGATTATTAACGACATCTTTGTGATATACAATATACATGTTACATATATAGACTTTTCAATTCAATTCAACTCAGTATCCTAGTTTCAGTAATTTAATACCATGATGCATTACATGGTATCTTGATGTATTAAATCTATAAGCATTAAACACGGTTCTGTGTTAAGAGCACAAATATTATTTGGAATGTATAAAAACTTTTCGAATTGCACATCACCATATCATTAAGAAGAACTTTCGTAATACCAAATCAAAACAAGTTCACAAACCTGCACATACACCCCATATAATGTTCAAAAAGTGGGTAATGAACAAATCCTCTAGTTCAACAACCTTTCTATCAAAAGTGTTTTTTAAACGATCTATAAGTTTCTCCACTTCCTCCGAAATGATCGCTTCCATGAAAACATCTCGTAAACCTAGGTGGCGCATTGTTTTCATGGTAAAATGCCGCCGTTCCTTCCATTTTGGACCGTCGGATTCAGTGAGACCTGAAAAGTGATTCTGCTTTTTATTAGCATTCGTAAACTTGCTCGACATAAAAACATCAGTTATTTCGGTTGTATAGTTTTGTTTATGATGATTTGTGCCTTTCGATAAATTAAGCATACATTATGCGCCTATTCTGTATGTAAAAATTGCAATATAACGTTAATTACAGCAAAACATTAATTTCTCTGATATTTCAAAACATCTTTTCGAAATGCTGTAAATCGGTTTCCAACGTCATTATTTCAGAATTGAAACACGCGTGACATCGCCGTTCACGTGATTCCATAATTTGACCTTATTTTGCTGTATACTCATTGGTTGGCATTTATAAACAATTATAATTAAGAAGGAAAAATAATTCAACGTTTAGAACAAAATGATGGTGTAAGGTTACATTAATTACCGTATATTTTGATTGAAATGATATTCTGGCTTATCGAATCACTACAGTAGTTTCGCAATTAAATGCATTTCTTTCTTCAAATTAATGCAGTTCTTACTGCAGAATACTGGCTAAATTCACCACTGAAGCTATAATATAATTCTAATACATGCAATCTCTTAAAAATACATTTCATTTCTTGGCACAATAACAATTCCTGATGAAATCACTTCTTTCACCTGAAGCTCATTCCCTGCATCTACTCATCGCATGAGTGATATATGAATCGTGATAAGTTCTACGCCAATCTGATCTTATTATAAGCTTATTAAAAAATTCTTTAATTGTATTGCAATTCTCTAAATTAGTTCTTCAGCATTTAATATTGATTAGAACCAATTGTATACTAAACACTTACCTTCTCTTTGTCGAATTTCGTTGAAAATAATTGTTGGGGGCCGGGCAGAGAAATTGTCCGACTGAGTGAGTATTGCCTCTTTGACCGCTTTCCAATCGTTTAGAACTATAACAGTTTTCAGCCCCAAACGAATGGAAAATAAACCGTTTCCATATTTTTTTCCAATATCCCTCATTTCGATGTACGGGTATTTTTTGAAAAATGGTACATAGCCTAAAATGGGAATTCCTTTAGGTCCCGGAGGCAAATTTTCTGACGACTTTGGAAAAATCCATTTGTATACGTAATATACGATGAGCAAAATAAATGGAACATAAAACAGTTCCATGGCGATAGACTTGGCTACAGTTGAGATTTAAAACTATAGGCGGGCGCTAATGGTTTCGCTATCGTGTAATGACACGGTCCAAGAACTTTAGATATTTGGCATGCAGGGAATATAAGTGTTATGTTTCAGTTAAAGCAGAGAAAACAATATAATCGATCAAAGGTTAAAGTCTAAGCATAACCATCATCTCATTTTGATTGGTTCAGAAATATTTGGAGGGAGATTTGAACAATATACATGTCAGATACATTTATACCCTAAATGTAATACATGTAGATCACAAAGTAAGATAATTTCAAATACAACATTGAAATTGCCCCGCGTTTTATGCATGTAGCTGAAATGATGAATTTTTATATTTTTCTAGGTTACGCAGTTGTTAAAATAAAAGAAAATGTTTATTGTAGAGGGTGCATGCATGTTCATGAAATGTTGGGCAGATTCATCCAAAAAAAACTGTCTGCTTTTTTACCTCTAATAATAGTTCTACAAATGCTACAGGCAATCAATATCATGAATTTCAAATGAGGATATTTTTGACCATGACAAGACGGCTAACTTACAAGTATCGTCGAATATTAAATTACCTGTTGCGTGTGTTAAATTGCATTTTCGCTTTATCCACAGTGTGTTCAAAGTTTGCAAATCAGGCCACCGTGCCCATTGACCAATCTTGATAAATATTCCCAATGTTGCCATGTACACTTCCAATAACTTTTAATCAAATTTAACAATTTACACATGGAAGAAGAAATTTCAAGCAGATTTTGGCGATCATTAATTTACTTTTCAAATATGGTCATACATGTACATAAACGACATGGCCTTACTTAAAATCATTATAAGCATATCTCAAAATGTCACTTTCAAGATTGGGCCAACGGAGAAAACTTGTTAATCTGTAATGTTAGACAGAAAGCTATACAGGTAAAGTGGAATATTCTTCGTCATAGCATCGTTCTTAACTTTCCTGATCAACTTGACTGCATTCTCGATTTCTCCTTATTAACGTGGCACGAAGGTTAGAGAGAAATCTTCAGGGCGGGAATTGAGACCCACGACCTCATTGAACGTGGGTGGCTTCTCACCAGTAACGTAGCGTACTTTAAACTGATGCATTATTCCGGTGAAAATGATGAACATTTCCACTTTTCCAAGAGGCTCTCCCATACACATTCTGGCTCCTAAAGCATGGTTGAAAACGCATTAGGTTTGCTCGTGACTCGTGATTTATAATTCTCGGGTTTGTGTCAGACACACTATAGCTTGTCTCACCTGTTCCAAAAGGTATAAGGTATTCCGGACGATGGACTTCACCTTTTTCATCAAAGAACCTCTCAGGTCGAAATACTTCCGGGTCACCCCAGTATTCGGGGTCATTGTGACAGCCGTAAATGTTTTCTACGACGAACGTATCTTTGGGAAGGTCGTAACCCATGACCTTAGTTGGAGCCAGTGACGAGTGAGGTACTGAAAGTGGTGCCACGCTGGAATAGCGGAAGATCTCGAGGAGCACGGCTTTCGTGTAGGGCAACCTGTAAACACAGTCATCAGAGATGGTCTTGAACCTTCTACAGGCTTAGAGGCTATCAAACTGAGATTCAGGTAACTGACCTGTTTCGATCAACGTATGTTGGTAATCTGTCCCTGCCCACTACTCGGTCCAATTCTTCGTGAATTTTTTCTTGAATTCCTTGCCACGTGGCCATGTAAAGTAACCCCCAAGCTAAAGTGTGATTTCCGGCGTCAACAGCAGCGTTAAAAAAATCGTACGCTAATCCGACGATGACGTCCTCTGCAACGGGATAACAACAATTATTTCTGTGACCCATTGATGGCCTTTTAAAAGATGAGATCATTTTTGTTACAGACAGCTTCTGAAAAGCAGCTTCCTCGCTTACTTTTATATTTTCCTGACTTATCCTTGGCTTTCTCGGCTTTCTTCATCTCAGCAATAAATGCGTCGATTAAATCTCTGTGGTGGATTTCTTGGAAGGTCTTAATATGGTCGTCGACTTCTTCTTCGATGAATAGGGACACCTTGCGGTGAGCGTCCACCAAGCCCCTGTACGTGCCACGAAGTATTGGAACATACCTCAGTAATGGCAGAAAGATGAACACGTTATTGGCATTGCCATTTTCGAACAAGGTGATGATGTTCTTGATGAACTGGGTCATCCTTTTGTCTTCCATTTCAAATCGTTTGCCTGAAATTGTGAACGAATCGTCATACTTGGCATTCGAGTGGATAAAACCTTAAAAAACAAACTTGGTTTAATATTCACCTCCCACGAAGCGCCATATGATATTTAAAAGTGGGAAGAAGAATAAGTAGGTGACGTCGATCTTTTTTGTCCCATTGACTTTGAGGTATTCTATTAGTTTTTCCGATTCCTCCATAACGAAAGCTTCCATCGGAGCTTTGCCAAATCCGGAATTTTTAAAATTGGACAAACAGAAACGCTTTCTCTCCTTCCAGATGGGACCTCCAGTAGTTGCGATGTCTGGAATTATAGGCGTACATTTATTCCAAATCTATATATTTGAAAAGACCCTATACTTTAATGTTAAAGTTGGTTGCTCTACTTGTAATGGATATTTCATGTGCTACTTCCGATTTTTATCGATAAACTCGCTTGCTACTGTCTTATTGATACTACTATACAAATTCATGACCTACATGCGTATTGAAAAAGGCATTTCTTACACATAAAAACAATAATGAAGTTTTGCTTTATTTGAAATTTTTGTAAAATCTCGTGGGATTTCCTTGTGGGAAACGAGTTCTCACATTAAGTTAACATTAGCAACCACATTATTTAATCATTACGTGT
Source organism: Kryphioiulus occultus (assembly GCA_034687865.1). NCBI lineage: Eukaryota > Metazoa > Arthropoda > Diplopoda > Julida > Julidae > Kryphioiulus > Kryphioiulus occultus. The sequence continues at coordinate 10,637 of JAQGAF010003781.1, forward strand.
CCAGAATTGACAACTTATTTGGTAGTTATGGTTTTTGTATGCACCGGCAATATGAATTTCGTTTTTTAACCTCGATGTAGCTGTGAATGGATTTCTAATTTCGCCAAATACTACCATTTTTAATAAAACATGGCTTATGGCGTATGCACTGACGCGGAACCTTAAATTGATGTCACTGCCTCGTCAAATGCTTTGAAAACAATAATTTGTATTTTGCAGATAAGTCACCGTGTATGTTTTGGGACGTGGATATAATGCCTATTAGCTTCGCGTCATGATTTCAAATATTGTTTTCGTTTGTGAAAAGTCATCCCTCGTTAAAAAAAAGATTTTTGGTAGATTCTGCATGTATAACGTGTCGCCTTGACACTGTTTATTGTCTTCTCCACAGGCATTCTGTGGTAGTACCAGACGTGTGTCGCAACTTGACTTATTCGTTATTCAGTCGTACACATAACGTTTGCAAATTGGAATTACAAATGAAGATTCGTGTTTTTTAGAGGTCACTAAGTTATTCTTCAACAGCTATTGTTTTACGTGTATATGATACATGTACATGGGACTCAATCTAAGCATTGCGATTTTGGAAACATCTCCATATTTTTGATGAGATTAAAAGGATATGGTGATTCCATTCTAAATTTACAAAATCTTAGCGCAGTCATTATCGCTGGATAGTCAATGTAATGGAGGAAAATGTTGAAAAAAAAAGTTGATTTTTTTTAAAATTTCTGTTCCCTACAATCAGTAAGTGAATTCCATGATGTGGTAGGGGGTGTAACCCATCAACAAAATTCAATAAGCAATTAACACCGCATTAGGATGGGCCTCATTATCATTGTAAAATTGAATGTCTTGAAGCTTAAGACTGTCCTTTGGAAGAAAATCACAACGTCTGATGGTATGCAAGAAATATGACCAATTGTATATACACGAATGGGCTCGGAGTTCCATAAGTGGATTGGATTGACAGGTTATTCCACCGCGGTGGTTTTGTGTAAAAGTTTCTCTCCACCAAATTAGAATATCCCGACAAAGTAAACTTTTCAAAAAAGACCTATGCATTTGAGCCTAAGCTCCTGTCAGCCTGGATTTCTCTGCAAACAGCTGCAAATGGCTTCTACATGTAGTTCTTCCATGCATGCTAACTTCGATTTTAAAACATGCCCTTACAAACTTTAAAGGGATTATTAGTGAAACAATTTCATTTTTCGGGCATGCATGGATCTGTCGGAATTGCCATAAGCTGCTGACAATGTAAACGCTTATTTACGGTCTATTCCATATAAAATACGATCAACTTACCGTTTCCTTTCATGATTTCTTTAGATACAGTAACTTGAGGTCTTCCAATGAAATTCTCCCCTTGGTCAACAAACACAGCTTTGACCGCTGGCCAGTTGTTTAGTACAACGGCATGGATGTTACCAACCCTAGCTGAATAAATATTACCGAAAGTTTTTCCCAAGGATGTGATTCTTTTATGCGGTGGGTATCCTAAGAAAGGAATGCTTCCGATTATTGGCGGTAGATACCACGACGGTCCTGGTGGAAAATTCGGCGGTGGTCTTTCCAAATACACTAGAAATGCCACCAAAATAATTATGGCTAACACGATAAACAAAAAAGGCCCCATGATGAAGAAGTAATGAAAAACTGCGCACGGCTTGGTAGTATTTTAGCTCATCAACTTCTAAAAAAATGAATCAAAAAAGGGACGGTGTTTTTATAGACAGGTTCGTGTTGTGAACTATGACGATGTTTGGACGAACAACGTCAGTAACCATGTCATCATGCAAAGTCGGCCGTTTTGGCACACTATTTGTTTTTAAAATGATTTTTTGAAAATGTTGCGAACGTGGCCGTAATACTAATAACGAAATTATCAGTTACTTTCCATTCGGTTCTACGAGCGGCAGGTAAAGTGATTTTGTATTTTTATGAGGGACATTCAGTTCCAGACAACATCAAGCTACTTTTAACGAATGATTTTAGAAATATGGAACGGATGCCGCAGGGTGGCTAGATTTATGACCACTTTATTGAAGTTTTAATAGGCGACGGATATGAGAACATGTTTTGGTCAGAACATGACACTACTGATTTTAGCCATAAATGAAGTGCGAACTAACAGTTTTTGCTTTTATTCGATTCTGAATATCGAAACCATGAACCGCAGTCATTTTCTAGTAATTTGTTTAATTATTTACCTACCATAAAGCATAATACACAATTCAGTTTTTTCCTGTAACCAAGCAAATCGAATTTAAGGTTGATTAGCTCGAACAATAATTTTTCTTTAATCAACTTAAAATTTATGCTGATAAATTTAAACAACATTGAAGTGGGTTTCATTTGAGTCCTTAGAAATTCATTTGTGATCAGCAGTTTGTGCGTAATTAAGTTTGAATGTATATTGGTCACTTTCGCAGCATGCAGTATCGTTGTCTGAATACCAGATTTGAATGTCTAGAACTGTTCAAAAATGTGATAATGCATGGACTCCCATATGGACTCTTTATTTCAGGGTAATCACAGTATCTGGAAAACAGATCTGTGGTCATGAACTTGTTAAAATTGTATAGGATATTGTTTTCCATTTCATAGCAGGTGCGACATATTAAAAACGATCAGGGAAATAAATGGTAATATTACCTGGAAAACAAGAAAATATCAATGAAAAAATTGTAATGTTGTGGTCACACTGTATTTATACTTCAAATTTCAAAACAAAATTTTAATTCTTTAATTAATTAATTCTGAATCAGCTAGTGACTATGCTATGGTAGGTTAAATTGATGTCATTTTAGGTTTGGGATGTAAACAACGACATACAAAACTGGTAGGGATATTTGTGAAATATCAAAGCTGTCCTAAGAAACGATGTCAGTACTTTTAATTTTCGTCACGTCTGTAGCTACAGGATGTTTGTCCGAATTCAACACTGCCGTACGAATACGTTATTTTGTATTAAAAAACTTCGATGGATTTATTTGGCCTTTCATCTCAAATTATTGCTCGTTAAATTAGTATCAATTTTTGTCGTGTCTAGCTGTGATTTAATAAAACTATTCAGCATGCAAAAAGCCTTAACCATTCAAAGTATATCTGGCAGACAATTTCAAAACGAAATCCTCTGGAAAGGTGACGCAATGGGGAAAGTTATTGAGAAGAACGCAAATTTGATATGGGAACCATTTACTGTAACTCTCCGCTCATTGTCCATCCGTGTAAAATCTGTGTAAAATGTACTCGCATCTGCAAGCAAGTGGCACTGAAGGGAATAAAGCCCCTATAACCATTAATTCAGATACCGGTATACTGTACATTTACTGTACATGTAAGCAGTCACTGTGTAGCGTACAGTAGCCTACTTGGTGCTGATTTGGTAATGACTGGGTTAATGAGTTCTGGTGGTAACTGGGTGATTTCTACTTTTAGCATGTGTTTAGCTGGTACATACAGTAGTGTGATCTGGTGTCGTATGCTAAAAGGATAAACTTTGCACATTTTTGTGGCTGAGTTTGTATTTTATTTTGTTTAGTTGTACAGAATCTTTACGTATATACAGTATGTACATGTACATGTAATTCTCTGACTAAGATCTGAGCTGTTCGCAATTCACTCGTACAGTATCTGTAGACACAGGCCATTGTGGGCGGGCATTTTGATTTCATCGATACCAGAATAAGAAACTCAAACTTATGACTATTTTCAATCTGTAAATTACGAGGGCTATTGAGATTATAATGCAAGCCTACAAAATAAGCCTGCAAGAACGTGATAAGAAATTAAAGGAAATTGGCAAATTCCAAGAACTTGGAATACCCTTCTAGAACAGTCTAAAGGAGGTGAAACTTGCCAAAATACTCGATTTTGACCTGCTAAAAGTTCATGTCACCCCCCTCTGACCTCCATGGTTAGGTGCAAAGGATTAGCATCTTCCAGAAGGTAGAACTTTTACCTTCTTTAACAATAGCATGGAATGGTGGATTTTGCCACACTCAACCATATATGGGCATAAAGTACAGACCAGGAAATTTCCACTGCATACCTGGGCGGCCATATTGGCCCCAGTAGAGTATAAAAAGGACAGAATTTGGTATCTCGAGACGATTCCCTGGACTGCCTGGAAGGCTGTCCCCCTGCCCAAAAATTACCTGAATTTCCTGCAAAAAATTCAGAGTTTGCCATTGCTGTTTCTGAGTCCACTTTGGATTCGGAAATTTCCTGCCTGTTTTCCCTCAAACTCTGGAGAAGTTTGCCAGCACTTAATTCAACTGAGGTCCCAGCAATTTGCCTGAAATTGCCTTTGATGTCAGAGCAGTTTTCCAGTATTTGCTGCCACATTTCCACGCGGAAATTCATCTTTCCCAATTGATTTTGGAAAATTGATTGCCTGCAGTTTCTACGGAAATTTGTCTTTCTCCCAGTTGACTTGGATGTCGACTTCTACAAACGTGCTACACCCCTGGACCCCTTGGACCTTGGAATCTGGAACTTTAACTTGAGTATCTGCACCACCTTACTTGTTAGGGCTAAAATGTTAGGAGCGTTTTTGTGATATTGGTTTTCAGTTTTTCCCGTGAATTTGGAAGTTGGAAGTGTCGAGATCGATTGTGGTCCACTGGCCAGACCGTCCTCAGGCGGGATAGAAGAGATTTTAAATGTGTTAAGAGTGTTAATTTTGATTAGGGTTACAGAGGTTGGATTCCAGAAAGTGCCAATTATTATGTCTATTGTTATTGAATTCGTATGCCAATCATGCTAGCTATTTTATTAGAAAGTGCAATTAAATCTGATTCAGTCCAAGTAATTCTCGTTTAGTCTTTGATTCGATAAGTCCGTAAGAACCTGGCCCTCGTACCACACGAGTGCAGATAGGCGCGAGGAAGTTATCCTAAAGATAACTAGGAACCTATCTAAAAACAAAATTCCTCTCACTCGCACAATGGCGCAGTCGACAGGATTGCATTAGAATCCGTTTGGTATTTTCGAAAAATTTGGAAAATTAACTTTAATTTTAGATAATTGCTTGGATCGATCGAATTTATGAGCGTTTTACCATATTGTTTTCTGTGTTTTGAGAGTACGCGATTGCCTTATTCAAATTTCCCCTCGAGCGCCGCCATTTTGTTTTCTGAGTGAATAGCTAGGGAGGGAATTTAAAATTTTTATCGATAGTTTTGAATCGAGATGGCTCCAAAGATAGACAAAAAACCTAGGGAAACTGCGGATAAGGAAGGGAAAGGGGCTGAAAGCCATTTAGAGGACGAGAATGTAGCTATGGCGACGGAAGATTCTAAAATTTTAGATAAGAAAGGAGTAGATAGTAGTAGCGACAGTGATCAGGATAGTGTAAAAGGGAGCGATAGTGAGTCTGAGTACGAGGATGCCAAGGGAAAGGAGAGGAGGAAGGAAGGAAAAATTACGGATTTAGGCTCGGAAATGACCACGAAACGGTCAGTTATAGTCAGGGAGAAGGATCCGCTCTCGTATATGGGTCTCATTTCGAAATTTACTGGGGGGGAGGATTCTGTGAAGCTGGACGAATTCATCCGCCAGTTTAAAACTGTGTCTAGTAAGGCAGGGTGGGACGACGAATTAGCCATAGCGATTTTTAAGCAACGAGTTACTGGCGAAGCGGCTAAATT
>JAQGAF010003782.1:0-16290 GCA_034687865.1 Kryphioiulus occultus
ATGTCCATACATGGCGCATACATGAGCATGTATGCCATATATAATCCCATACATGGCCATAGTCAACTTTTCCACCCGGGTGTTGAAGGGTGATAATCAACTTTGTTCCATTCAACAAATCATTGATCAACGCTGACTCATGTCTGTTGAAATCGCGTTCTCACAATTTCAACTCGCTTTCAACAGAAAGTTGATTGACAAAAATTGACTCGTGAGAACGAAGCTTGACGGATTAAAAGTCATGAACTTAAATTTCGCTCATCAAAGTCATTAAGAAAGGCACGAAATGAATTCCGAATCGCCGAAGTCTTTAAAGGCTCGTATTGCAAATTAGGTTATTGGCGTCTATGAATGTTTTAAATATCGATGTCACTTAAAACTAATTTGATGCTCATTACACTAACTACTGTTTAAACCCCGATTAGGAACGAACAAGCCGTTAAATCGACTACTTCGTTTGAAACTCGACGAAGCCCACTATGCTAAAAGTGATTGTAAGTCGTTGTTGAGGCGTTGAATTCACGTTGCGAGTTGAGAAATTCTCTAGACGCCCCAATCCCCCATTTTCGGCATTTCGCATTTTCACAACGTTTTTCGGCAATTTCTAAATCGGTCAAAAGTCGAGATGGTAAAGGCGCCGACTAGAGCCTCTCTCATCCTTTTTTATACTTTTTTTTTGGATTTTTATCTTATTTTCGTCATAAAATCGATGGTCGTGTTTGTTTGGATGGTGTTCGAGACGTCCATTTTCCCCAAATGCATTGTCGTATTTTAGGGCCCTTTTCTTAGAGCCGTTCATCATACTGGACTTTCCCATCAAACCCAATAAACCCAATTTGGGGCCCATAGTGTGTCTCCAAAGTCATCGAAGCACTCGTCCGTAGCCATGAAATGAAATACATGTATGAAATATGTCATGAAAATATGACGTATACATTGGTAATAAATTACAAAGGTTGTCAAAATATATGTGTAATATATTGCGTCTTGTATAACATAAATATTTGGCACTATATATGGAGAATATATTGCACATACATGTATATATACACTTTTTCCATAAGATATAATGTTTTATGCAAAATATATTCTTAGTAAAATATGAATATATTTGTCTTCGTTATATATTATTATATACCAACATTTTTCTCATATATTACAAATGTAATTCCTTTTTTTAAAGATATGTGTAACATATTAAGAATATACAGTATATCAATATATTTATAATGTATTACTCGCGTGTAATTTTTCAAAATGGGAAATGCTTGTAGAGGTACATGTACACCATATCCCATATTGAAAAATGGTATATTAATAATGTGTTTTTTTGGATATATTATCCGTATATTGAAAATATACCAAAATTGGCCTGGTTGCATCTACGGACAATGTCATTATTATGCTTATATAGCATACATGTACATACATTACAAATGTATGAAATATGTCAAGAAAATATGATGCTGAATATATTTCAAATACCTGCTGAAATATATTACTAATATATGTCAGATACCTGCTGCAGTATATATATATATATTACCAATATATGTCAGAGACCTGCTGCAATATATTAGGAGCATAACACGTAAGCACTTAAAATGGTATTTTAATAAAATTTATAATATACGATAAATTCTCGCAAAAATATATTGTTAATGTATTTTTTATATACGTGTATTTGCCAACCCTTTTGTTTCATTTTTTGTTTATCACCTTGCCTACACGTAATGATGATATAAAAATAATGGTAGTTGTTGCTCATGCTTAATTTCATTTGATTAACACATTTATACTGTCTCGCAATTACATTGTACATGTGTTTTCATCAACAAACATTGAAACTTAGCAAAACGTGCATTTGTAATACATGTATATTAGTCATATAAATTGAAAAAATATATGTTAAGTTTGCGAAAATACATGTCAAATATATGCAGTTATATATATATTTATAATTTATTTTCAACATATTATTCCTCCATATGGAACGTTTTACATGGCTGATTGGGTTTGCGCTGACAATGTTATTCTAGGCAAATTTTAAATAGTCAGTGATGGATTTCGCGGATTTTACTGCCATCCAGGCCCTTATCGTAATTGCCATCTTGCCAAACAACCGTATTTCGTTTAATGTCCCATTAACGTCAGTTGTGAGTTATGTTGAACAGTGACATCAGTGTTGATCGACTTTGCTGTCGTTTTACGAAAACTTAATTTTGGTCGATAAAAATTTGACGCTTTGGACGATAGACAGGCGTTGAAGATGATGAAGATGTCGAAGAAATCTCAGTTGAAATCAAAGGGGTGTTGGGGGAGGGAGGTGGAAACGGAAGTGGATGACTCGGAATCGAGTGACGCGACTTCCGGATCATCCATCATCCGGTTTGGAGGACGTCGTTTCTCACCAACCACTCCATTCGTCTTGTGTTCAAAGACACGTCAAATAATTAATCAAAGTCGACGATAATGGGCCTCCAATGAGTTTTTAAAGGACCCAGTTACCACAAAAAGATGGCCGCCAAGGCCTCGTTATTGCTGGAGATTGACAATTTATTGTAAAGTTGAAGTAAAAACCTGGAATTGTCAGGGAAATTTGAAAGGATTGGAAAAGTCAGGGAAAATGGATTTACTTTGAAAAATTAATGGAAATTCAATGCATTTTACGTCAAATAAATTAATAATGACAAATGTAAAAGAACTGAAAAAATACAGGGAAATTCAACAAGTAAATAATATATTATAGATATTGAGATCATTACAGGTTTAAATCATTATAGCAGATATTTTGTCACATAAATTTTTAATAAAAAATTCTGAAAAGTCAGGGAAATTCGACAAAAAGTTAGTAATACATTTTACGTGCTGTAGCTAAGTGTTGGTTAATTAGAAAATCAATAGGTGAGAAGAAATGTTGTCAAATAAATTAATAATGAAATTTTTAATACAAAAATTTGAAAAGTCAGAACTTATGATGAGATTGTTAATTTAAAAAAACTATATCAAAAAGTCAGGGAAATTTAACAAGTAAATAATGCATTTTGCATAGCTAGATATTTTTAAAATGCATATCAAGACATTTTGTCGAATAAATTAACAATGAACTACTTGTATCAATTTATAAAATAACAAATCTAAATTTGCTGTTTCTTTACGAAGATGTGTTCTATCTCCTGTTTATATACTATGTACGTGTAATAAGCATCGTAACATTCCTCACATTGACATATGTATGTCAGGAAAATTTATTTTCAAACCTAGAAAGTCAGGGAAGTAAAATTACATATCAGGGATTAGGCATAACGAGATTTTATAGTAGTAGCAGAAAAAATGATTACAAAGTAGTTGCAGAAAAAATAATGATTGCAAAGTAGTTGCAGAAAAAATAATGATTGCAAAGTAATTGCAGAAAAAAAGATAATTGAAAAGTAGTGGCAGAAAAAACGATTGCAAAGTAGTTGCAGAAAAAATGATTGCAAAGTAGTTGCAGAAAAAAAAGATAATTGAAAAGTAGTTGCAGAAAAAATAATGATTGCAAAATAGTTGCAGAAAAGAAGATAATTGAAAAGTAGTTGCAGAAAAAATGATTGCAAAGTAGTTGCAGAAAAAATTATTGCAAAGTACTTGCAGAAAAAAATGATTGCAAAGTGCTTGAAGGCTGTTAAACCATTAATTGAAGTATTTGAGTGGGGCCATCCATAAAGATCGTCCTGTAATTTCTCACGATTTTTGGCACCCCCCCCTAACGTCTTTAATGGATGACCCCTAGGTTATATTTCATATTTTCGTTTGTTCCGAGCATATTTTTCCGTATTTTCACCCAATTTTTTTACGTTTTCGAGTGCTTTTCAAAACTTCTAACAAAGGGCCCTGCCCTGAGGGGGGTGATATTTCCGTCACTAAATCCCCAAACTTTTCATTTCGGGAGGCGAACTGGGATTAGCTACACGAACAGGCCCTTAAGCCCCAAGCACTCTCGTATCAACGACCAAAATCGATTGTGCCCTTTACGACAATCACTTTGAAAACATGGGCTTATAGGTTCCGAATTCAACACCAGTATACAGGGTGCCCCTAAAGCCACCTAAGCACCTTCGGTTAATTGGATCAGTTTGCAAAAATCAATATTATTTCGACTGTTTTTAGGTCTAAACTCATGTTATCTTCGTTGTACATGCAGTAATTGTAATTGCAATTGAGTTGAGAATCTCATCGATCGTCAATCCTTAATAGAAGAAGAAATAATTAAAATGAGGAAATGAGAAGCAGGAGGAGGAGTAGGAGGAGGATTGAATACAGGAAACATAATTAAGGCTTATTATTTGATGTTGTGCTGTAATTGGAGATAAACGACCCCATGGGATTCCCCAAATTAAAGTCTTTGCTACTATGAGTGCCTGTGAAATCAGACACTGATTGCAAACTTGTTTCAAATGCAACCAGTCGGAAATGTACATTGGTGACATCAGTTTTCATCAGTTCGCAACAATTTTATAACTTCGCAACGTTGTCATCGTTAGCCAGTCAGTTTTCATTCGATTGTAATCAGCTTTCACTATTTGCAATTAATTTCACAAGTTTGCAATAATTGTTCATTAGCCTTTAATACTTTATTAAATTGGCAGCCAGTTTCCGAAAGTTTACAAACAGTGTTAAGATATCAGGTCGAATCATTTCGCAAACAGTTTTCATCAATTTGCAATCGATTTTCATAAGTTTGTAATTGATTTTAAAAAGTTTGTAATTGATTTTAAAAAGTTTGCAATCGATTTTAATAAGTTTGCAATCGATTTTCATAAGTTTGCAATTATTTTTTATTAACTTATAACACCTTCATGAATTGGCAATCAGTTTCCTTAAGTTTGCAATCAGTGTTAACCGATCAGGTCTCATCATTTCGCAAACACTTTTTATAAGTTTGCAATTTTTTTCATCAATTTACAATCGATTTTCGTTTTTACCAATTTGGTATACGTGTTGGCGAGTTTGCATTCAGCTTTCATACGTTTGCAATCAATTTTCATAAGGTTGCAATAATTTTTCATTAGCATATAACACCTTCATGAATTGGCAATCAGTTTCCTTAAGTTTATGTTCAGTGTTAACCAATCAGGTCTTATCATTTCGCAAACAGTTTTTGTAAGTTTGCAATCGATTTTCGTAAGTTAACAATCGATTTTCATAAGTTCACAATCAGTTTTTACCAATTTGGTTTACTTGAACGTGCTCGTTAGTTTGCAATCAGATTTCATATGTTTGCGATAATTTTTCATTTGCTTGCATTCAGTTTTTATCAGTTCGCCATCAGTTTTCATCCATTGGTAATCGATTTTCAATGATGATTCAATGATTTTCATCATTGCACACCAGTTTGCCATCAGTTTATAATGCTTCCATCATTTTACACCAGGTTGCATTCAATTTTCTACACTAACAATTTGCAATCAGTTTATAATGCTTTCATCAATTTACCCCAGTTTGCATTCACTTTACTTCAGTTTATATCACTTTGCAACCACTGTATATCAGTTTGCCAATCAGTTTGTAATCAGTTTTCATCAGCTTGCTATAAGATTTGAATCTGTTTCCCACAAGGTTTCATCAGTTTTTACTTAAGTTTCAGTCTGTTGCAACCAGTGCATACCAATTTGCAATCAGTTGATTTCAGTTTGCAATCAGTTCACAACAGTTTGCAATCAGTTATCAACAGTTTGCAATAAGAGTTCATCAATTAGTAATTAGTTTTCCTCAGTTTACACCAGTTTGCAATTAAGTTTACCTTAGTTTGCAATAATTTTTCATCAGTTCACAATCAGTTTTCTTAAAATGGTAGTCAGTTGTCATCAGGTTTCAGCTAGTTTACACCAGTTTACAATCACTTTACACCAGTTTACAATCATTTTAAGCTGGTTTACATTCGTGTACAATCAGTTTACACCAGTTTACAATCAGCTTTTTCCACCAGGGATCATTAGAATGATTTCACTCGCTCAAACACGCTCCGGATTCCTCAGGGAACTCCTTGGGGGAGACGGGAGTTGGGGGAGCAGGAGGTGGATTCGCAACACTCGACTTGCTTAATTAAATTCCTGCTCGCTTTTCAAATCGAAACGCTGAAATCGTGACGTAAGAGTAATTAATCAGCCCATGCGGAGGGAGATGATGTTGGCGCTTGCTCCCTTCCCCAGAAGACGTGTGTGTATCCCTCCGCACGCACGTACGAATGACTTTGGTTTTCACCAATGGATTTATTCGCCCCCCGAGGAATCCGCCATTGGTTGTGGGATGAGGAGCAGCTGCTACCTCTGAAAACCACATACATTATGCAACCCGCACATAACGACCATCCAGGGGATCACAAACTATTTTACAACTAAATGACCACTCGGGGCGTTGCGATGCACCGCCAAAACTTTGCGTTGCCTTTTGGATGTTTTATTTCATTTTAAGAAATTTAAGTCGTGATGAAACAACCGTATTTCCAGCTAATTAATTTAGTGTCGTCAGCTAATTATTTTTGGGTCTCAGAGCCCTTTTCAGAAGCGACCTTTGACATTTTTTGTTGCTGCACCTTGAAAAGTCGAACAGGGGCAATCACTGCTGGCATTCGTGCTATGCTGAGTTGCTCCAATTTTTTGTTACCCAATTGTCTAAAATAATATCCTCTGTAAACTAATATGGGACCCGTGTTAGATCTAATAAACCTCCATAACATGATGGGCAATAATATCGAATTGAATTGAATTTGCATCGGTTTTTATTGGTCACGCAACTTTCACGAACTTTCCGCTACAGTTTGTACTGTAGAACATGTTTAAACAAATACTGGCTAAAGTAATATCCTCTATAAACTAGTCTGGGAAACGTGTTAAATCAAACAAACCTTCTTAACCTGATGGTCAGATTGAATTGAATTTGCATCGGTTTTTATTGGTGCCGCAAATTTCGCGAAATTTCAACGACAGTTTGCACTGCAGAACTTGTTTAAACAAGTACTGCTAAAGCACTATCTTCGCTTAACTTATGTCAGGTACGAACTTGGCATAATTACAGATGGTTTTTCGCACTCGCCCTAGGTGTTACCCCCTGCCTATTAACATGCCCTTTGACCAGACCTCCTGTAAGGGTCAACTTAAAGCGTAACTCCTTCCGGAACTGGGGTCTAGCATATGGCCTGTGACAGTGCCCAAATAATAAACAATAATTATTATTATTATGGTAATGTAATAATGTTACATTATTAACAAGACAGATATGGAGGTTGACGAAAATAACTACACCTTAAACATTGTAACACACCCTTATACTTTCAGAGTGTATAATGAGGACCCTAAACGGTAACTGTTACTGCCACTATTGCGATACCGACAGTAAGTTATCCAAAAATTCGGATAATCGGCTGTAATGAGAATGGAACATCAATTAATCAGTACCGCGCACGTTACACGATCAGTGTTAATAATAATTTCCGTATTTGTCTAACCTGACAGTAATAATGTCTATGTAAGGTCCCCATTTGGCTAACTTACTGTCAGTATCGAAATAATGATAGTAACACTGGCCGCATAGGATTCGTATTATACACTTAGAATTTTCTTCGATTTCGAATTTGAATCACTGTTCCAGAGAATGGAACGACTGCACGCGTTCGAATTTGAATCACAGTTCCAGAGAATGGAACGACTGCGCGCGCGTTCAAATTTTCGAAACGAAAAATGGAACACCGCCACGTGCTCCGCGCGTGAGGGGCGTTCATAAATTTCGTCGCTATGTTGATTTTTTTTTAATTTGCATGCTCCATCAAACTGTTGTTAACAAAATGTTGATTGTTTTCTTTTTTTTCCGATATGTTTTCAGGTTTTGCCTGCAGGCGGCGTTCCGAAACGTTCAGCGAAAATGACCTGAGTAATTGACCTCGCCTATCGAAGACGAAGGAAACCCGAGGAGTAAACAAAAATTAGGTGAGTTTTGATTACGAGAATCGATATTTACGCGTCCAACTTAATTCGTCGTTGGCCCTGTTTCGTATAATTATCCGATTAATTAATTCGCGGGCCTATCGCCTCCTTAATCAGGCCGAATTTGGCGGCGCTTCGGCCTCACGATGATTTCAATTCTCGGAATTGTTTTAATCTTGCTTCAATCCGATTAGCGAATGATTAATTGAGCACTTGGACAGTGTACACGAAATCGAGGGTTTCTCGGAAATCACTTGAGAAATTGGCCATAGCCGGGATAACCGAATACGTGTGAATTTTCAATGTTCACACGTATTTCGCGTTAATTATCTCGTCATGGAACGAGGTCAACGCTTGACCACGCGCCATTTGCGAATATATTAGCGAAATCGCAACTGAAATAACATCTGCCACGTGTCCGTCGCTCCATTTTTAAGCGCAATTAACGATTTTCTTAATTAATCAGCGAAATGGGGCACCTCGCCCCTAGATGACGCTGTGGTATATATATATTTTTAAGCTCTACTGATATCGACATTGTCCGCGTGTATTTATGAATAAGTACAGGGTTCATAGAGTCAGGGATAGTCAGACAAATGTAGATATTTTGACCATTAAGTCAGGGAAATTCGTAATGCCTGGAAATTTGTTGTGACCAAACTATTTTGATTGGTACAAGTATCCCATGTAAAGCATTAGAAAAGCTTAATTTGTGATCTACTTTTTCTAAAAATATCTCCTACGGCATTTTCTCTATCATTTCTTACCATTATCATTAATTTTCCTTATGAAAAATTCACCGAAAATGCATTATTTTTGTTTAAAAAAATCTCGCCTGCGACGTTTCCGTCGTTAATATTACTAATTCACTAAAAATCCAATATTTCTCGTAATTTTTCAAAAATTTCGTCTACGGCAGACTCTTAAGTATTAATATTATTATTTCTTCTTACAAAATTGTGGGCTAATTCCATCATTTCGTGATCAGATCTGTAATTTTTAAAATTTCCGCCATACGGTATATTTGCTCGGGTCAACCCCGTAAAAAATTGTTTCTCGAAATTGTCTGGTAATTTTCCGAAAAGTGTCTGGAAAACTTGGAAGATTTGGCTAGTCATGCTGACAGAAAAATACGAAAAATGTAGTTAATTGCAGTGTTGCTGTTAAAGTTAATTTTAATTACACGTGATCAGATACACGTTAATCAGATTAGGTCAGGGAAAGCCAGTGAAATTGAGTTGCAAATTTTGGTATGAACCATGAAGAGGATATTACTTTAGAGAGGTTCTACGCTTACACTGAAAACAATTGAAAGTGCATTTTCATGCATGGACGTCCTTTCCATTATGGTACCCTGATTTTTTTCCCCACGCGATTTCGTCGATAATTTATCGTTGCGTCTACGCGATCTTTCTCCATGCTCGTTGCGCCCCCTGGCGACGACCGCGATGTCGCTTCGGCAGTTAGCGATTGATTTCGGACGATTCAGTCGCTCGTTGAGGTCGTTCGGAAGGCGGCTCGTTGATAGTGGATCGTGGACTAGGTTGTGATCGGATTTGCCTCTTTTGTGCCCTTTCGAGTTTCGTGTCCTTTTTTTCGTGTTTTTTTCTGCGTTTCCTCGTCCGGTTACGCCATGAGGGTCTACTTGAACTTGCCATGGACGTCGTCCCACACCAAGTGTCAGGTAACTGTTGTGCCCTTTGCCCTTTGACCCTGACTTTGACGAAAAATTTCACCTTGTTTTTGCCCTGTTGGTCGACCAACGTTAATGTTGAAATTGCGTTCACGCCGATTTTGTTGCGTGAACACGTTCCAGAACACGTGTTCTGCACGTTCGAAACGTGTTATGCTCGTTCTAGAACACTTGTTTTGCACGTTCGAAACGTGTTATGCTCGTTCTAGAATACGTGTTCTGCACGTTGGAAACGTGTTATGCACGTTCGGAATATGTCGGTGCTGAGTTGAATTGAATTGACACAACTCAGAGTTCATGCCTTTTTGACACGTGTTTCAGATGCGTATTTGAACGGCATTTTTTGGTGTTCAAGCATGTGCGTGGTACAAGTTTATCTGGTCCGAATTTATGCGAATTGGACGTGCCAGTGTATGTGTGTGATTTAATTCATGAACAGCAAGTTGGAACTTGTAAATTGTTGCTAACCGGCGTGTCTGAAGCGGGTTTAGGTGTTCCGTGACATGATCTTTGAGCTATTCCTACTTTTGTTCCCAGGTTTGGCGCATGTTGGTATGGTCCTGGAACTGTTCCTTGTTCATGAGTCTGGGACACGTTCATATGTTCCTGAATCTTCCTAGTTCATGGGTTTGCATCTCGTTGATATGTTCTTGGAACTGTTCACAGGTCAAGGGTGCCAAATCCGTTTTTGAATGTATGTTCTTGTGACTGTTCCTGGTTTATGGGTTTGAAACACGTTGGTATGTTCCTAGATCACGAGTCTGGAACGCGTTGATATGTTCCCGGAACTGTTCGCAGTTCATGCGTTTGTAACACGTTAGTATGGTTCTGGATCTGTTCATATTTCAAGGGTGCCAAACACGTTAAATGCATGTACGGTATGTTCTTGGTACTGTTCCTAGTTCATGAGTTTGAAACACGTTCATTTGTTCCTGAAGCTTCTTAGTTTATGGGTTAATTGCATCACGTTGACATGTTCCTGGAACACGAGTCTGGAACACATTGGTATGGTCCTGGAACTATTCCTAGTCATAGGTCTGGAACACGTTGACATATTGGTGGAATTAGAGTCCAAGATAAAAAAAATATATGCAAAATGTTGGGAAACGCATCACTTCCGAAATGCATAGGATTTCAAAGACAGGTAAATGTAGGTCACATCGATCAATGCTTCAGGTTACTAAGTCACAAAGTTCAACCCACTACTCACTTTCTCACCCTCTCACTCACCCTTTAATTATAACACTATTTTACTCCCACTCACCCTCACTATCTTTTCCTTCTTAACTCTTACAATTTTTAACACCTCGTCCTCGTTATTTTACTTTCACTAACTCGTACTCCATGTTCATCTTGGGTGAAACTGACATTTCTCTCTCACCCTCATTACTTTATTCTAACTTACTTGTTTTCTTTTCTGTCGTTTTGTCACCCTCTCACTTCCCTCACTTGCCTCTCACCTCTCACTCTTTGTCATAATAAATCCCTCATTATTTTACTCACTAATTTTTTCAATCTCACTGTCACATCTCATTTTTCACCCCCATTTAACTCCCTGGCACGTTCTCTTTGATGTCTTACTTTCACCCCATCTCACTTGTCACACAAACCACCTCTCAGTTGTTTCTCTTAATTTTTATTCTTTTTCATGATAAATCCTTCGTTTTACAATTACTCATTAATTCTTTCTCACACTATCTAACTATTCACACCATTGTATTCTCATTAACTCACGTTTTCATCATCGTCTCACCCACACTAGTTTACTCACTCACACTTTCTCTCCTAGCACACAAAACAAACACTTACCTTCTTTCTCTCACACACTACCTTTTACTCTTTTAACTCTCGTACTATACATCATGTCCTCACCCTAATTATTTTACTCTCAATTACAGGCATATTAGTCCTTAAATTCTCAACCTATCTCACCACTTCTCACACACAAAACAGATCCTCAACTTGTTTCTCATACACCACCTCTCAATTTCTTTCACACACAACCTTTTACTTTTAGCTCGCCTTTTGCATCATGTTCTCACACCTTATTCAATTATATTACTCCTTAAATTACTTCTCTCAACGTATCTCACCACTTCTCACACACAAAACAGACGCTCAACTAGTTTATCTCACACACCACCTCTCAATCTCTCTCACACTACCTTTTACACTTAACTCTCATGGTTTGCATCATCTTCACACCCTCATTATTTTACTCTCAATTACATAGCTCCTTGAATTACTTCTTTCACCTTACTCTACACCACTTCTCACACACAAACAAACACTCACCATATTTTTCTCACACACCATCTCTGGCTAACTCACGACCTTTTCCACTCTTGACTCTCAATAACTGTTTCTTCTCAGTCTCATTCTTTTACTCTAAATTGTTGTACCCAATGTAGTGCAACTCACCCTATCTCACCACTTCTCACACACAAAACAGACGCTCAACTACACTGTAGTTTCTCTCACACACCACCTCTCAATTTGTATCACACTACCTTTTACACTTAACTCTCACGTTTTGCATCATGATCTCGCCCTCATTTTACTCTCAGTTACATTACTCCTTAAATCACTTCTCTCACCCTATCACATCACTTCTAACACACAAAACCAACACTCACCATATTTTTCTCACACACCATCTCTTGAAAACTCACGACCTTTTCCACACTTGACTCTCAATAACTGTTTCTTCTTCTCAGACTCATTATTTTACTTTCTCACTAGTTCTCACCTTCTCACCCCCTCACCTCCCCTCACTTGTCACACCCGCCTTAACAAGACCTCTCACTCTCTCAATTATTGACTTGTCTTGCTTTCTCACTCTCATTTCTGAACGCAAAGGCTGTAATTGCTGTTCTCGATTAATCTAATTAATTTGAGGAATTTCGTGTCGAGTGTCTCGTCCGCCTTCATGTCTGTTTGCTTTCACGCCTGGTGCAAACACAATCTTTTGTTTTTCTTTACTATTAGTCCCTCTGGCGTCTCAGGGGAACTTCCCCTCTCCCCCTATCAAAAACTGCCGCTAGGAGGCGACTGGAGTTGTGCTAAAACATGTTTTTTTACATTTATTTTTTTCTTCTGAAATTTCTTACACTGCAACTTTCCTCTTGATTCGTTCACCTGCTGACTGAAGCATTGATCAGGCTCAAATTTAAGTTTTGTTCACATTTAGAATGCATTTTTCTCAAGTTTAAAGTCTTGAAAACGTGTTATTTTTCTTTGAAATTGTTGATTTTCCATCTTGAAATGTCTCGTTTCTTGTAAACGTGTACGGCTGAATCATTGATGTGGCCTCAAATTTTCAGTTTTGATAATTTTTTTTAATTTAAATTTTGCTAAAACGTACTATTTTCTTTAGGATTTTCGATATTTTAGTCTGGGATTTCTCAGGTTGGCTTTGGATTCTTAGGTTTTTGGTCTTAAATTTCATACGTGTCATGTTGATTCGTCCGCTAGGTGTCTGAAGCATTGATCAGGCTCAAATTTGAGTTTTGTTTACAATTCGGATGCATTTTGCTCAAGTTTAAATTCAATCTAAAGAGGTTATTTTATTTGAAATTTTCGGTTTTTCATTTTAAAATTTTGCTTTTTTACACGTACTACTGCAGCATTGCTTGGTTTAAATTCTGTCAAAACGTTATTTTGTTTGAAATTTTGGATGTTTTAGTCTGGAATTTCTTAGGTTGGCTTTGGATTCTTAGGTTTTTGGTCTTGTATTTCATAGATATCATGCTTATTTGTCAACGTTGTGTCTGGAGCATTGATGTGGCTCAAATTTAGTTTTATTGCAGTATATCCTTAAATTCTTCTAAAACTCTAAATATTCTTTCCTTTGAAAAATTGGGCTTTACATGTATGTATATCATTAATTGTCTAGCACTCAGTTGCACCATTCGCTTCATAGATGGCGCTAATTACTTGTCCTGTCAGCAACAAAGCTTAGCTGATAAAAACGAGTTTATTAACCAATTTCGACACGGTTTTCAGGCTAATAAATCGCCTTTTTCGGTCTCGCACGCCTGAGTGACTCGAACCAATATCCCCACTTTTGGACTTCTCGCATTTTTTGCATCCGAAAGACTTTTAATCGATATTTTTTTCGCTCCTACCACCTTAAGCCTATGGCGGATTTTTCCAATATGCGAATTGTTTGCTGGTTGCTAAAAACATTGTACGAAGTTGCTATCCTCAGGGTGTTCAGTGACGCTTTCTAGTTGCAAAAAAGTCATCCGTTCTTGTCTTTTTTTCTACTTTAAACTTTTAAAAAATGCATTTGACGCTGAAAGCTCTGCCGAGCTTATCTATTGCCCTCTGGGGGCCGGATGAAATTTTCGCTTAAGGATGATGATTCAGCTGAATTTCAGTGATTCAAAATGGGATTTTCTATGAAATTATGTAAATGAGTATTAGATTTAGGGTCGCTTTTTGTTGATTTCTCATTTTAGATTTATTACTTCAAAGGAAACTTCATAAAAATTACAATATCGAGATTTTTCTTGTTGTTTTTGCCTCGGTTTATTAAGCATGCAAATGGTGTGTGGGTGTAGCATGAAATCTCGACGATGTCGAAAGAATAATGGCAATATTTGAAAAAAATATGTCAAAATAATAAAAATACATGTAATGTGCATCGTACCCTGAAGGTTGGCAATCACTGCTAGTACCCTAGCAATGCATGGATGCACTTTGTCCTTTGCAGATTTAATATTTTAAACATTAATTTAATTCGTAAACGAATACTTAAACAATGAAAGTTAGATCTTCCGAAGATGTACGACGTAAATCATTTAAAGAAATAATTAAAAATATATTTAAAATTTTAAAAAAATGCTGCTCAAAAATGTTGCCCATTTGTCAAACTTTGGACTTTAATAGATTTGGCCATTTTAACCATTAGTTTGTATACATATTTAAGCATTGCACTTAATCTCCCTGAAATCTCCGACGTTTTTACTAGAGAAAATTAATTACAAATATCTTAAAAATAATTATAGTAAATATAAATAAATTGCCCCTTAAGGTTGGCAATCACTGATAACAATCCAATAATGCTTGGTTGCCCTTTGTTGTTTTCAAACTTTAAAATGTTAACTATTTTAACTATTAATTTGAGAAAATATTTAAGCATTACACTTGATAACCTGGAGATATACTACGTGTTTTATAAGGAAATAAGGAAAAATCGTAAAAAAAATTGCTCATACGTCCCTGAATGTAGGCAATCACTGCTAGCATCCCAGCAATGCATGGTTGCCCCCAGTCGTTTCCTAACTAAGTAAATTTATTTTGTACGCTAATTTATCAAGTTTTAAATATCTTTCCAATGTCTCTTTTAAAACAAACTTCATTTAGAAACAATTTCAAATCATTGGTGCAAACTGGCAAGACAAATACGGTTAAAATCCAGCTGAAAAACCCCATATTTTGAACAGTTATAAAATAACACTTAAAAAATGAAGTGTTATTTGAGAATTGACCAAAATATGGTATTTTTTTTCTGTTGGATTTTTTTCAGTTTTGATTTGTACATTCGTGGATTCTTTATGAGATAATTTGAATGCATTGGTGCAAATTGGCTCGACAAATAAGGTTGAAATCCAACTGATAAAACACCATGTTTGGCCGATTCTCTAATAACACTTGATTTTTTTCAAGCGTTATTCTGGGAGTCGCCCCCAGCCTGAGCCCCCATTAAATTAATTAATCCCCGATTAGGACGAGTCTAATTGAATCAACGCCACCTAGCGATGAAAATTATTTGCCAAAGGAACAATGGAAAAACGCTCCAATAACTTCGAACAATCGAACGAAAAACAAAGAAAGACACCGAGCTTGCAGGAAATCGATACTTGAGAAATACAGTAATGTACAATTGAGTTATTTCGGTATCATAATAAAATTGGGTGGGCGTTAGGTCTTTAGTCCCTAGAAAATGCTATTAGTCTACTGCTTGATAATAGATTTTTTTTTTATTTTGTATCTCGAAGATCATCCAGTCCTGGCTGCCAAGCTCCTAGCGGCGATTTCAGGCATTTCGATGATTATCTTTACGCGTTTTAACGTTTGGGGTTTTTCCTTTTATTTCAAACGGATAATGATGGCGCATACGTGCCTGAGGAAAGAACGATTTGAAAATTGAAATTCTCGAATCGAACGCTAATGTTGTCGTACCAACGTTCGATATTCGCTCTTGCCAACGTTCTAATGTTCGATTTTCCATCCTGCCAACGTTCCAACGCTCGATTTTTGCTTTCGCCAAAGTTCTAATGTTCGATTTTCCATCCTGCCAACGTTCCAACGTTCGATTTCTGCTCTTGCCAACGTTCTAACGTTCTATATTTGCTCTGGCCAACGTTCTAACGTTCGATTTTCTCTCGTGCCAACGTTCTAATGTTCGATTTTCGCTCTTACCAACGTTTCAACGTTCGATTTCTGCTCTTACCAACGTTCTAATGTTCGAGTTTTGCTCTTGCCAACGCTTAACGTTCGGTTTTCCCTCGTGCCAACGTTCCTACGTTCGATTTTCGTTCTTACTAACGTTCCAACGTTCGATTTTCCCTGTTACCAACGTTCCAACGTTCGATTTTCCCTGTTACCAACGTTCCAACGTTCGATTTT
>JAQGAF010003783.1:0-16286 GCA_034687865.1 Kryphioiulus occultus
ATTAACCTTACACGATCAGTATTACTGTCCATATTTGCCGAAACTGACAGTAATAATGAACGTGTAGGGGCCGCTTAAGGGTTGCTCCAATTGGAATGATCGGTTTTTAGGTTAGGACCATCAATGTTGTTGCATTGAGTGCAGGTATACTCTGAGCTTTTTGGCGCTTTTAAAGTGTGGCAAGACTATTGCAGTACATTACATTTATTGCGAAATGAAAATTGCAAAGAATGGATTTTCAACTAAATTTAGCTCTATGAGAGCAATCTGGAGCATGCATATATGAACCCCATAATGAGAATAGAACATCAATCCATAAATACTACGCCCATTACACGATCATGCAGTAATGATGCTGCCCGTAATGCCAGAGTCAGCTTCAGCCTGCTTGTCAAAATCAATGCCCGTTAATGCCATGAATATAGCAGCATTACGCGGACTTCGAGCGCACGAAGTAGGAGCAGGCAGCACTTTTCAACTTCACTGCATCAGTACAAATTTATTGTTGAAGATATTGTTTACCTTATCAATGACGAGTTTTGCGACCAATGCGATATGCCTACTTGCCACATGATAGGAAAACTGTGTTCACAGCAACTGAATTCTATTTAGGTATACTAGCACATAACCATTCGTCAAATTCAACCCAGTAAAATTTGAACTGAATGGTACCGTTTAGATTTCACCGCCCCTGTTAAGGCGGCTAGTGAGCCGACCTAGCCGTAAGCCGTCGCCAACGCTCTACTATCATTGAATCATTTCTCAGATAATGAAAAGGTGCAGGGGAGGGCCATGCTAAAGCTCGTGATTAAATTACGAACTGCTGAATCATCGTAAATATATTATTATTTTCTCACCGATTAAATCACGACGTAGTCCATAAAACACTCGAAGAATATGGTGCACAACCAAAAGCAAACGACTCCAGCTCCGGCATTGCTTGACGTCACCGTAGTGACGTCACCCATGTGAGAGGGCGCTTTTTAGACAGTTCACATTTTCATTTGAAAAGTAAAGTTTGGGTCAATGCAACTGCACCCTGAAAAACTAAACTATAAGGGTTTCTTTTTCAGTTGCATTGAGCAATATGCAAAACTGCGATAATTTAGCAAGTTATTTATGTCTAGATCTCTATTGGCCATGGCGCAAATTCATCTACAGTGTATTATTATTAGGAGGGAAAAGTCTTCAAAGTCAGAATGGTTTACTCTATTTGATGTGGTTGAAGTGATCAAATTAACCATTACAAAAGAAAATAGTTTTTGATTCTTGGAAATGGTTTTTGGTATTCTCGTCGTTGATTTTTTTTATCGGGCAATTTCGATACGTATGCACGAACATTTGAAGTAGACCAGCCCTATATAATCGATTGCCCATCAATACTAATAGAAATCAGGGAACATTTATCAAACAACACAAATCAAGAAAGCAAGACCAGAGAAAAAAATAAAACATGGCGAAAGTGTCCTTCGACTAACCTGATGAAGTACGATGGCTGGCCGACAGGATGAGGATCATGAGGGGTCGCGTTCCAGAAATTTCCAAACTGGCATTTTCCAGAATTATAATAAGCTGTATTTCTTCATTCTTAACGACTTTGGAAACCGAGGACTTTCCACATTCGATGTATCGATGTACACGTTTTGCCAGAGCTAGTCCCGACGTCCGAGAACTTTTGAGTCAGCTGACCAGCTGACCTTGCCTGTTCAAAAGTAGCCGCTTCGTTGCGAATTTCGATTCTGATTTCGATTTGATTAATTAAACAATCGATTCAATTTTAATAAAAACCGACCCCGCCCCATCCGCATTCGTCGTCCAACCACCTCGCGCTTCCAAGTCCTTTACCGACATTTACATCGATATTCAAATTTTATATCGATATTTACTCCGATAACGCCGACATCGATAATTGCTATAACTGCTGTCAACTGTCAAGCGGGCTAACCTTTCGTCTGCTGTGATTGTCGACGACACATGCTATTAGCATTTTTAATAGTCCTACAACTGATTTAAATAATATGGCAAAGGACAGTGACTGTGAAGAAGTTGGAAGGGAACATAAGAATCGGCATAGGCGTCGTCGTAGCAGGTACTTAAATGTGTAGACAACACTACACAATCATATAGTACAGGCCTACCTACCTATCATTCTTGTAAAGAGATTGAACAATTTAAAAATTGACTCAGCTAGAGTTTCTCGGCAACTGCTCATCATGAAGCTGATGACCACTTGCAGAGACATCAAATAAATATCGTGTAATATACGGTTGTCATTTCCATGCACTTAGATCAGATTCATCAGAAAAATCTAGTAGCAGCAGCTCGTTGCGAAAAACAGCGCACAAAAAGTATAAATCGCGACGAAACTCAAAGTCTCGGAGCAGGTCAAGATCTAAAGAACGCAGCAGTAAAATATCAAGGTTCGTGCATAAGAAATTCTATCTCTACCTCATGCAATGACCTGTGATAGTTCACGTAATTAATTCTACCTCGTAAAAACTTGGCAATAGGCGCCGCGGTAGGAAGTCTCGTAGCCCACAATCCAGGAGAAGTCGCCAGAAGTCTAGATCTCGCAGTCGGCTAGTGTCCTAAATTATAGTTTTGAAAATACATGTACACTGTATACAAATATGACATGTGACAACACGTTTGTCTGCTTATTACAACTTTCAGGGACAAGAAGGCTGACAAAGCAGTGTCAAAACAGAGTGAAACAGGATCTTCAAAGTATGAGAAGTCTTTTGCAATTCTTGAATGGCGAAATATTTTTATAACTGCTGAATGAATGTCAAGTACATGCTTACATGTTTTTTTTATTATTCATTACGTTACTAGTTCGCTAATAACGCCAGATATGGTAAGCTTTCTTCATTCTGTCTAGTATTAATGAACCCAAAGAATCTAGATAATTTTTTTAAGTTTCTTGATTTTAATTTGCAGTCAACTGAAGAACAACTAAGAATAAAAATGCAAATGGCCTTAAAAGCTGCAGGTATGCGCCGAATGTTACATTATTTAAATTGTGATCAATTTTGTTTTAAATTTACGTAAAGCTGTTCCTGTAACAGTGTTAGACGTAAACTATTGACAGCCATTGATTTAATCCTTTCGTAATTTCAAGCCGAAGCTGATGCCCAGCTAAGACAAAAGGGAATTTTACCACCGGGAGGTATTTCTAAAGACAGGCTTCCTCAAGCAAAACCAGAAGGTTAGCATTTAAAATGTGTGACGCTATTACACCAAGGACATGAAAGCAAATCATAAACGTATTAGTCTTCATTGGGATTGTTCAAATTGTTAATCACTGATCAATTTTTTAATTAGAGCGATCAATTCAAGAACAATTCTATAGAGCAAAGGCAATTGACTCTATAAATGCCCCTGGTTTTGAACCACAAACCTTCAGAACTGATAGGACTCTCCCCTATGCCAATTCGACAACTTCCCAGCCAGATGATCACAGTGCAATCATTTTTGGATCGCCCCTTGAGAGCAGAGCAGTCGAGAATAGAATCAAACTCACTCCAAATGCAGTCCTGGATCAACTAGTCAAAGATCAGCTTATACACGAGAACGTAAGATCCAATCCATCAGGGAAATGTCCTTTGTCTTGAGCATTCGTTAATGTAGTATTCCATTTTAGCTTTTTGCTGATGTTGCAGCCAAGCAAGAAAGATGGGTGCGGAAGTTGTATCTGATGCGCCAGAAACGACTGAATGGAGAAATTATGTCATAGCATATACAGTTAAGCACTCTTTGAATTCATTAATTCTTTTCTTCAAATGAAACACATTAAAATAAATCGTTCTCAATCCACATTTTTACCTCCATTTCAACGTGCAATTTAGCCCTACCTACAGTCATACTGGGTTATAAGTCTGTGTCAATCTATAGTTAAATACCTGTCAACTTTGCTATGCAGATTGTTATATAGCAGCCAGAAGGCCCATGTGAAATTAGCATAAATAAATACTTCAATGTAATTAAAAGTTTAAACGATGATTTCCCCAAATTATATTAAGCTGGGAATGTCAATGAGCATGGAACCATGCACTTTAGTAAATAAACGACAAGCATTTTAATATAGGCATTGACTTACAAAATACAGTAGACTCCAGATTAACCAGTGGGATGGAAAAAAAATGGTCCCTGGATGATCAAAAACTGTAATAATCCATGAATATGAAAAGTTTATGGTAAAAATATTAATTCAACATAGCTGTATTGTAAAGCTACATTATTTGAACAATTTTTTTTAGAATGAAGAGACAAGCTTGAGCTTTCCTTGATCTCATATGGTTTTGCATCCGAAAAATGTATTCTACTGTACTCTGAAATCGAAAAAACAATCCTGCTAATAACAATTATCTCCCACCCCCCCCCTTTTTTTTTCGCCTGTAAAGCATTCTCTTGATTGAATTTAAAAATCGATAGTTACATTATCAAATAACAATATTTTATAAAATTAGGAAGCCATACTGCTATACCAATACACTTTCTGCTTGACATACAGTGAAGTCACATATTATATAATAACAATTTTGCAGGGATCAATATGCAGTCAACCTCCATTTAAATAACTCAACTTTTCCCTCCTTTAAATGTGCAATAAATGACGGCATTTCTTAAAAGTCAATTTCAGAAAATTTAAAAACTACAGGATAACAAATGTACATGAAGATGACACAAGTCTCAGGTAACAACCCAACCTTTCCCAATTACACCTGCGACTTTTCCAATTCATGATGATTATGATGTAATATGTAAACTTCCCATAATGCTCAGTATCATTTACTTAGCTAGAAAACGTTTATATTATGTAAAAGTTACCTAGAGAAGGCAAGAAACTGTTATAATTAAGAATACGCAAATCACAATTGGCTATGCATAATTTGACACTCATATCAAAAAGTATATAGAAATGCTCCAGGGGCGTGAAGCAGACCCAATAAAGGGGATATTTCTGGCGTTAGGACTTTATGGACATAATATCCTCACGTCTCATGTTTTAGGGAAAACGTTTTAGTCCACCCCAAATTCTTGGCATTCCCTATGTGACAAGTAATATCTTGCACTCATTTACGAAAACTGATTTCCCATTCTCCTGCACCATCAATGGGCAGCGGCAGCTCATACCTCAAAAAAAAGCCAGATACTCATTAGCTGCAGTTTTAAAATTCTCAATGATCAATATTTATAGCTAGACTCAGCTGTACTGATAATTAATCTATTTATGATATCATGTTGATTTGTGTATTGTAATTGAACAAATTTGTAAAATTGATTTCATTGATCAACAACCATCAGCGCACAACTACTACAAGTCCTACAGGCCCAACTGCATGAGCCCACTGAACAGAATTAAGAATCAGTACTGGACAGCTTTTGAGACCTATTACTGGGACAAGAATTCTTATTTGGTTTCCCAAAAAAGGTAGTCAAAGATTATAAAACGATAAGACACAAAACATAAATTAACACTTTTCCACCAACACACTTTGTTCGTTAATTAAAGCCTAAGAAAAGGACTGTACAAACACTGTTCAATTTTCTACCTCATTACCAACTTCATTAGATAATGGTTGTGATTCATAGGGTGGAGTGTCTATTGCTACACTATTATCATCAGTGTCCTCTCTCCTTGGTTCCTGCAAAAAAAAGGAACACAGATTAATAAAATATCTTACAAAGAAGGATATTTTGAAATTTGCATCAAATTATGCTGATAAAACAGGTCAGTTCTGGCTAAAAAAGGAGAAGTAGAATAAAACCAATAAGCCATAATAATTATTTATAAAACTACTTTGATAACAAGTTGATTCTTTTCCAATAAATTCTGAATGAATAAATCTTTTTAAAACATTATTTGTATTTAGGAAGTTTTGATGTGAATGCTTTCAAGGGTACTACCATTACTGATAAACGTTGTGAACATATCTTTCCAAAATACTGCTTTAAGGTTAATTTTTTTGGTGTCATTTGTCACAAATTGTGCGCTGATGTCAAATTCTGGAAGACGGGTGGATGATCCTAAGTTATAACGACATGAATGTGACCAAACATTGCCAGAGCGCATGCTAAAAATTCCACATCTGATCAGAATATTAATTTTATCACAACTGCCTATACAAATATGCAAACTTGTTTGAGAGGTCATACTTCTGACTAAAATTTGAACAGCATTCATCTGTAAAGTGGAATGTTCTGTCGAGTATTACGAATAAACCAAATTTCCCTGTAACAGTTGTCTTAAAAAAAATTCAAGCTTGTTTATCAACTTCATGTCTTGTCAGCTAAACGTGCAACTGGCAAGCAATTTATTTTCCGATAAAATTTTAAAGGCTACTAAAATCAGGTTCTAATTCCTTCTCATTCACTGCATGAAGTAGAGATTGGATGATTACATGCCCAATCGCAATATTTATACCAATTCAAAGTCATCTCAGCCTACGCTATACTGACTGCCGAGAATCAGAGCAAACAAACAAGCAGCCTAGAACCCGCCAATTAATGACCAGCATGCCAATGAACAAGGACGAGGTAGGAAAGAAGCTGAAATGAATTACCTCCATTTCTGGGGGTGGTACGATAGGTATGGCAGCACGAGGTCGCTTGGGCAAGGTACGGACAGGGGGCTGGGCATTGTAGTAGGCCATCCCTCCCCGGAAGATCTCTTGTGGCGGAGGCTGCAGTGCAGAAAGCGGGTTATCGAGTGGATCACCCTAAGTGATCAAAGCAAAAATGAAAAACTAGTGGGTGAGACAAAATTAGTAGACAAAAGCAAAACAAACAATCAGTTTTAAGATCAAATACGTTTTTTGTGTGAAAGTTCACCAGCATTTCAATAATGCTTCATAACGACTATCAAGCACCTACACAACGCACTGAAGGACTACACAAATAAAGCAATTCTCCGTCAAAGAAATCACTATCCCTTCATGGGTTGGGTGCATAACGATCCTGAAGGGATATATTTTCCTTAGCTTGAATTCCCAAACCTTCAGATTACATGCACATTATTAAAGTTTTCTATGTTCAAGTTCTTTTTTTTTCAAAATAGAACTTTTCAGAGTTTAAAAATTTCAATATTATGACAAATTATTTCGTAAAGCAAACATTTCCAAACAGATGCTTGCAATACATTTCCAAACTAAACATTTAATAGCGTTAAAGTAAAGAATGTCTTCAACATCACACATAACACGAAATTTAACGCAAATAACAAAAGCATATTTTCTATGACTTCTCATAAACTGCATGTAGTTTTCAATGACAGATAAAACAAATTATAGTTACGGAATCCGTAAAAAACGATTCACCTAAATATGTACATATATTACAATAAATAAGAGTTACATAACCATTAAATTATTTTTAATGTTTTATGCAATAACCCTATTAGGATTTTAAATTGAGTATGATAATCATATGCATCACTATGAAACTCTTAGAGCCAAAAGAAAAGAATAATGGGAAAATTGAAAACATTGCATGGTATGTATACATTTTCAATTGTTTTGCATAAAGCACTAATGTATCTAAAAAACGCAAACTATAATGTTTATTTGAACACGCAATCCACTAATTTCAAGTGGAGGGCAATCGTCCTCTTCCTTTTCCAATTCCCGTTTTATAAAGATAGGCAGAGTTTCCAGCAGGCCAAGCTTCCGATAACAAGAAAGGCCGAGGCTAATGCAAAAAACCAAGTGCATGCAAAAGGAATGAATACTACGAGGATTGCTGTGATAGACAACTAAATGGTTCATAGTGAAACAACATTCCCAGGAGTCTAAAGGTGGTCAACCAGCAAATCAAGATTCTTCAAAGAAACATCAAAATTGTACCAAAATTTTAAAAAGTCGTTTCCATGCATTTATTCTTCCACCACATGAACCAATATTAAACCCATATAGGATAGGACAAACAAAAGATGCATAATTTAAAGTACTCTAATATGTGATTAGAGCATTTTAAAAACGAAAACTTCCCTTTATTGCGTTCTTTTTCTGTAAGTATGTTCAGAATTGCTGGACTGTTACAGTATTTGCAAAATTTAAAATTAATTTTTTATCATATATCGCAAATACTGCTGTATTATCTCATTACGTAGTAAATAGATATGCAAATATCAAAGAAAAATTATAATTACTCCACCATATGGTTACAATGAACAATAAAATGCAAGGTGCCCATAAGCCTTTGAACATTAGTAGAGGAATTTATTTATAGCAGGCAGGAGACACATACCATCCCATATATGAACGTGAATATACAAATAGAAATATGCTCAAGAAAATTGCAAACGACATGCATGGATCAGTCAACTTTGCCTAACCCATTATTCATCCCTATATACCATTCATACTCATTTTACAGCTACTTTAAAGTGCATTTATCAAACACCGAACACTTCCACAGCATTGCTATTTTGCTCTTGTTATTTTGCTCTTGGGATTTTCAAGAGGCCAAAATTCCAGGTAGAAGGACCATAAAAAATTGCAATGTATTTAAGGCATACATGAATAGTTAAAATGTAATTAAGGCGATGTTTCCCTTAACCTTAACTGCCTCTAAGGCCTCTTTTTTTCATAATTTCACTGGATTATTTACGCAGTTTCTTTTAAAATAATAAAATAACGATATCCCTGAATATCAGGTACGAGTGGAATGCGAAATCGGAAGTTGCCCTTTGCACCTATGTCTGTTATGTAGGCATATCGTTATTTTATTATTTAAAAAACTGCGCAAATAATCACGTTACATAAATAAGAGTGAATTAGATTACGACCCATTCTGCATGGTGGCAAGGAAAATTAGTGGCTATGATAAGTTATTGAATTATGAAGATCCAAGTAAATTTTAACATGGTGAGTAGGGGGTAGGGGGGTCAGGGAACACCACCTTAATTAAGAGGGACCTAAATAAATAGAATCGCTGTTTCACATCAAAAAAATAAGTGAACAGTATGGAAAATTTATTCTATGGCCTAACATATCCCCGTATGTTTTGACAGTCATGATACCCTACCTAATGTAAAAATTACCAACCCACTTTTATCCAACACAGCCTCAGACATTGGCACTGCCATCTCCATAAAGTTTAGCATGGGAGGTAGCAGTACCAATGTTTGGGGCTGTGTGGGATAAAATTGTGCTGGAAATTTTTGCTTTAGTGAGGGTATCATGACTGCTAGAACATACGTGAATGTATTAGGCCATAAAATAGACAGTTTGTTTATTTGTTTGTTTGTGGAATTTTTAACGTTGGCCTATTTTCGCACCTATTGGGCCCATCACCAACAACAGGGGGCAGACCGGCCACCTGGAAATTTTGCCTACAGGGGGGGAATACGCCCCCCTGAGGGAGCTTTAACCGCGTGCGGACCTCGTTTTAAACTCATCTGAAAGAACCGCCACACAGGGAAAATCGCCTGCCCAAAATTTTCCCACCGACCTCGGCCGGGATGCGAACCCGCACCACTTGGGTCGAGAGGCCAGTGCGTTACCACTCGACCACCGGCGCCGGTAAATAATAGACAGTGCCAAGAAATTAAGGCCAGAAGGGACCTTAAACGTCTCCTCCATTGTAGGTTTGCCATACTGTTCACTTTTTTGTGATGAAAAAGTAGAATGTATTTTTTTTTAAAAAGTACATCTTATTTTGCAAATGTTTTTACTGTTGTTATAGAAACTATGTAATGTACTTAATATAATACAGGAACGTTTAACTATACTCATTTCAATTTACCCATGAACAATGATTTTCATGGCGTTCACGTACTCTATATGCACGCATTAAAATGAAAAAAATATGCTCAGCTGCGTGACAACTGTTCAATTAAAAGTGACTTTTCAACTTAAACCAGAACGCACTTCTCTGGAGACTTTGTTCAATACTAACACATAGCATAGCAGTAATGGATTCCAGCCTATCTAATATTTTTCAACTTCATCAAACTAAAAATTATCTCAGGAAACTTTGCGCTGCCTCCGCAATAGAAAGCGCCTGATAATTTTTAACACTTTCTGACAACTGGGTATATGGAAGAAACTATGAGATGGCAAAGAAACTGATATATTTATATATATTAGACATTATTGACTTACAACAGGTTGTGGTGCCGGGGGTGGAGCAGGATACTGCTGATAAGGATACTGTGTGTACGTTGCAGGAGGAGGTCCATAGCTCATCACATTTCCACCAGAAGCTATATAAGGTGCTGGCATGACAGGCTGTCCTGCTGGCAATGAGACGGGGGAAAACATGCGAGGTGATGACGCAATGGGACGCATCGCTATAGTTATGGAAAAATAAAGAGCAAATGACATAAAATGCAAAATAATTTAAAAGAATCGTAGGTTGTAATGAACTCACCATAAGCCTCCGGATAAGTTCCTTCATACCCTTGATATGGCTGAGGTGGGATCAAAGGTGCGGGGCCCTGAGGAACATTGTTAGGCGAACTGTGGTCCGGATATACAGAAGGTTGATAAGCTAGAAGCAAATGAAACTCGGTAATTTTTTGACACATCTTCAACTAATTATTATAATCTCATGAGAATTATTACCCGCATCATAGAATCGTGGTGGTATAGAAGCATTTTGAGGGGGTGCTGGGGTTTGTTGGTATGGCACATTGTCTGGCATCTGTCTTTGGCGCTGAGAGGAATATCGTTTTGGGCGACTCGCTGCAGAGTCTTGCATCCGTGGGGGAACAGTAGCTTGTCGTCGCTCGTGTGACATGCCTCCAGTGTTATGTGGTGTAGGGGACACTTCTGCGGTAAAAGTATGCATTTGATATTATAGCTATTGATGGTTTAAACATGTTTTCAACAACAAAATGTATAGGTATTGTAGATGTTATTTCAGCAATAAGAGTGAATAATAAATGAGCCATGCAGAAAGCAAAGTAGATAATTGAAAAGTAACTCACTTGCTTCCTTGCGAATTTCTTTCACAGGAGTACTGAAATTAGCATTGCCATCCTTGATAGTCATTTTATCAAGCTCATTGACAACATTGCTGATTTCCACCGGACTTTCCCACTTTAGTTCTGTGGATTGTCTATGGCCTGCCAAAGGCCCATTATTATAATTGTAACGGCTACCTCTGACGCCACGTCGAGCACGCCCACGTGAACGAGTTGACCTAGGAAATGGCTGCACCTTGGGATATGCACTGTTGAGTTCTTCTGAATTATCTTCATTTGACCGGTTACTCTCTTCACCGATGTCGCTCCTTTCCAATCGATTAATTGATACCGAATTTTCAGCAGCTATACTTTGATGCGATTCTTTCTCTTCATCTTCCAAATTGGAGCCAAGTTTTGGAAACTCGTCTGATAGTGTTCGCCCTTCTCGCGAAATTCGGCCTCCTCTATTATATCCCCGCCCTTGATAGCCTCTTCCTCCTTGGCCTCTGGAAATCCCACTGTCTTCAGGGTCACCTCCTCGGCCACCTCTTTTTGAAATGGGTGTCGTCTTGCCATAGGCATCCTCGTCTTCCCATTTACGTGTGTATTTGCTTGGTCCCCGCCTATGATGGAAAATATCAACATCTCCACACGTTTAACGGTATTAAGTTAAAACTTCAGACACATACCCATATCTTCTGCGGCGGCGAGCTCTTGGTGGCCCATCTTCATTACGAATATCATAACCATAAAGTGCAGTTAATTCATCACGACTTTTTGGGTTTTGTTCATCTTCCCGGTATCGGTCGTGCATCCATTTTCCTTCATCTTTCCAAAGTTTCTTTTTCCCAGCTTTTTTCTTCTCCCTATCGCAAAAATTGATAATTTTTTCAATTCATAAAAGGAGAAATTAACTGAGAAACTGTACTCGCGGAGTGTATTTTTCAATAGACCTCAGTTTAGCAGGCTTTTCACCATATAGCATTTGACAGTGTATTAAGTCTTAACTGCCAATCTTGATTAGAACCGCAACAAATGATGAAACATAGAGAGCTTAGCCAGACATGTGGTACAAATATAAATATTCTTACTCCTCTTCAGCTGCTTCCTCCGTCAATCGATCGTCATGTTCATAAAATCCACCTTTTTTTGGGATGTATTGAGGATTTCTCTTATCTTCATCATCATCCAACAATTTTTCTTTTCCTTGTTGTTTTTCACTTTCCTCGCCGTCACCTTCTTCTCTTTCAGCATCTCTCCACTCCCCTTCATCGTCAATATAGTCCCCTTCCAACAAATCAGCCCTTTCTTCCTGACCACCTTCTTCATCCACAGGATTGTCCAAATCATTATCTAGCCCATCTTCTAATTGGCGCACCTAAACAACGAAAGATACATGTATAAATCATCGGAGCCATTTAAAGCAAGTATTTACTGCTCGTTTCACTCTAAATACATTATCAAAGATCATCATAATAGCATACATGCTGAACTTCTGCTGAGCCATTTTCCTCTTCTTCTGCACTGCCGTATTCAGACAAAACTGTAACTGAAAATTGTACAAGTCTATTGCAATATTTGTTATCATTTTCATTTGCACAGGTGGCAAGCTTATTGATATGATAGCCATACCTTTAGTAGGAACGTCAGTGGAACTCTCCTGAAAAAGTAAAACAATTGCATGTTATCAACAAAGTTTTTCATGTAGGCCCTATTTCCATATGAAAAACAGGCAAAAGCTATCATGACAATTTGTATTTAGAATGCATCGTAGTTGCAATTAGCTTGTTGTCGCCACAAAAATAACTGCAAAGTCATTTTTAGCAAACTTTACATTGGTGGGCTTTTTATTAGTTTTCAAGCATCACAGTCCAGGGGCAAGGTCATGTCCTTGCTTTGGAGAGTGCATGCATCCTTTGTTGGAAGCAAAACCCAGCAGCACTTCCAATGAGTTCATGCTCATAGTGGCTCATCACCTTCCTCTCACTTCAACAGTCGATCCAACATGTCAGCAGTCCCCAGCAAGTTCTTTTAGCTGAAACCAGTCATCCTACGCTGTACAGGTACAAACTCGGGTAATCCACTTATCGAAGCCGTCTTTACCTAAACCTACTTTTTTACCGTAGGGCGGCATTTTAATTGTAATTAGAGATTGCCGACAGACACTCCCAGAGTCGAATTCTGCGACAGTCATAGTGTTTTCTTTTACTTGCCACTTAATAAATTCGGACAATTCTTAAAAATATGAATAAATACTATTCTTTCATAAAACCTTATTGAGGGGCGAAACGTTAGGTCGCTTGTACAGCTGTTTATACATCGCCAAGTTTTAAGCCAAAGAATACGAGAGTCAATGGGCAGCCAAGACTAGGAGGCATGTAGGCCTACTAAAAGACTAGCTTACAAGAGACTCGGCAAACCAAATTTAACATATAATCCGCATGCTTACCAAATCAGCTGGTTTTTCAGGTGTTCTTTCTTCATCTGTGCTGTATGAAATATCTTCTGAATCTTCAGAACCATTCGATTTCCTGCGACGACGTCTTTCGGCCATCGCTATGGCAGTACTCGGTAAAAAGAAAAATGGCCAAAAGGAACAGGGATTTGGCGCCACCACTGCCGGAATTCAGAACTAAAATCCGTGCAGAAATTTCCGAATTTCGCGCTCGAAAGGTAGTTCCCGCCAAATTCATTCCCTAAAAAGCTTGATTATAAGGTCTGGATGAATATAGGTTTTGACGTATAGTTTTCAATCATTATCGTTTGTCGTATTGCTTATCTTCCGTAATGGATGCCGAATACGTTACATCACAACTGCCAGATTTGCTTCCCATTTACTACAGGAGGCTGTTTCCTTACAAAGATTATTACCGTTGGCTCAGTTATGGAAATGGTACGTTCTTTTATCTATAAGAATAGCAATTATAAACTGAGCATAGGCTCATCATACCACATAGAACCCCATCATTACTTGGGAGTCTTTGAAGTTGAAAGTATTTTTCGCACCACCATAGCATAGTAGGCTCGATACTAAAACGTTGATCAAAGCAGGGTTTTGAAAAGGTTGATGTGTGCACTGTACAATATTTTTATTTGACATTGCAGTGGATAAGAATTATTTTCCATATCGTGAATTCTCTTTCACTCTGGAAGATGATGTTTACCTGCGCTACCAGTCATTCAGTTCTTCTGATGAGCTCGCCAAGGAAATTCAAAAGAGAAATCCACATAAAATAGACATTGGATCAGTATACACATTTAGAGTAATTTGAACAGTCCTGTTTTTTTTTTTACTTAAAGGTAAACGGTGAAGGTTGCTTATATCTGTTTGTTTTCTAAACAGCCGAAGGACCACCGTACAGTCTCAGTTTTTCAGCCTGTGGAAAAGGAACTCGTTTTTGATATTGATATGACAGATTATGACGATGTTAGATATTGCTGCAATGAAGCTAACATATGCAAGAAATGTTGGCTTTTCATGGTTATTGCCATCAAAATCCTTGATACAGCATTTCGAGGTAACAGTTAACCTGATAGTCAATCTTAAATGCTACTGTTTATTTCTTTGATAATGTGACAATATGTTTCATGTTTAATTTTACTCAGATGATTTTGGATTTGAACATATCTTGTGGGTATATTCTGGTCGACGTGGTATTCACTGTTGGATCTGTGATGAACAAGCTCGCAAGCTCACCTCGAATGCACGAGCTGCCATTGCTGACTATTTGACCCTTGTGTCAGGAGGCGAACATAAAGTCAGGAAAGTTAATCTTCCGGAAGTAGCGCATCCGTCCATTGTGTATGTTTATATTTTAATTGTATGCTTGAGTTATCTTTTA
The DNA here is from genome assembly GCA_034687865.1 of Kryphioiulus occultus. Classification (NCBI taxonomy): domain Eukaryota; kingdom Metazoa; phylum Arthropoda; class Diplopoda; order Julida; family Julidae; genus Kryphioiulus; species Kryphioiulus occultus. The sequence continues at coordinate 14,755 of JAQGAF010003783.1, forward strand.
TGTTATAACTAAAGATGTGTTATGGTGTATTTTAATTTCATCCCGATACTTAAATTTTCTAAGCTTGGAGGGTCCTATTAAAGGAGGGTATTATTATAAAATTCGATTTCGTATATCAGATGACCTTGACTTTCGAAATTCAAAATGTTGGGTTAGGGATGTTAGATCATTGGATTTATCCCCACAGTTGGAATAAACCTGGTCATCTAAATGTCTGCTTTGGATCAACCCAATATCAAATAAAAGCATCCGTGTCCATGTACTAATATTTATTTTCATATTGACAATTGCACATTTTAGACGTGCTGTAAATATAATTGAGAAGCATTTTGATGATTTACAAATTGGTCAGGATTTTATGGGGACGGCCAATCGATGGAAGAAGATTCTTGCTCTTATCCCAGATATACAGCTAAGGCAAACGTTGGAAAGCGAAATGGAAAAGTTACACACCTCAGCCAATCGATGGGCAACAGTAAAAGACACTGTAAACAGAGCTGCCAGAACGGTAGATTAAAAACCGTTTCATTGCACATAATTGCTGGATAAGATTTTTTGGCGATTTATTTTTTCATAAATTATTTACAGCCAGTTTCCAAGATGAAAAACGTCATTGCTGAAATAATGATACAGCTATGCTATCCTCGGTTGGACGTTAATGTAACAAAAGGCCTGAATCATTTACTTAAAAGTCCATTTTGCATTCATCCCAAAACAGGACGGGTGTGTGTCCCAATCGACATTAAAAATCTTGACACTTTCAACCCTTTCTCGGTACCCATTGTAAGGTAAAAAAGCAAATTATTCTTTTGTTGATAAAATATGAAATACAATCAGCAAGTCCTAATTATTTCCATTTCTTCAGCAAACTAGTCAGTGAAATTAATCAACATGACCAGCAGATGAAGGATGTAGTGCCGACTGATGACAATGAAAGTGTTCAGAAAACGCGAGTAAAAGGTAAAATTACTGGTTGCAAAATTTAAACATTGTGTTATTTGTTTATTGAAGTTAAAGCGTTCTGATTTTTATTCCCTTAGACTATAAAAAAACCAGCTTAAATCAAAGCATTGTCGTTTTCAAAGATTTTCTTAAAGACTTAGAAATGACTTGGTCGAGGAAATTAATTGAAAAAAGTGGTAAGTGGTTTCAACGTATAAGCATGACTAATGCAATGTCAATTTACCAAAGATTACTTTTTGTTTTCCAGATATGCAGGTGGACTTTTGAATATTTACATCACAAAAATGTACTGTTCTATATTGATTATAATAAATTAAATTCGCTTTTGCATTTGTGTTTAGATTATTGTGAAAACCATCACTCTTGCATTTTTCAAACTTCAAAGTCATAGTAAATTCAGTTTGCAGCTTCTTGACGATTTCAACAAATCCTCCACTTTATTTAAAAATAAACTTAAGATTAAATGAGCATATTATTTTGATATTTGTAGTCGTAGTTTGTTTGTTTGTGGAATTTTTAACGTTGGCCTATTTTCGCACCTATTGGGCCCATCACCAACGCCAGGGGGC
>JAQGAF010003784.1:0-16285 GCA_034687865.1 Kryphioiulus occultus
ACTCAAGTAAGGTCTGCTGAATAACTGGTAAGTTAATTTTTTATTGATTTGCGTGTTTTTAAAAAACATAGTATAAAGTAAAATGTAACATAAGGATAACATGACGATAACATGAGGAATTTTAACTCTGAATTTAACTCCTTCACCGGCTTAAGGGAATGCCAATGGCATTCGAAATTCTTGAAAATTGATGGAAACGCCCCCCAGTGTCCGGCAGGGAATGGTTTTCGAATTAGCCCTGACGCCTTTTATGGATGGCCCCATTGTGCTCAGGGTAAACTTAATTCACTTCATGGAAACACATTTCAATCAGTTTTTACCACAACAAAACAAATAAATATGAAAATAATTTAAAGAAGACAGACAGAAATCTTTTTGCTCACAATTAATATTAGTCAGTGCTCACCTTCTTGCTATATTAATTAGTCATTTCGATCGAGTGATTGTTTTCGATACAGCAGTTTTTGTGTCTTCATTAAATTAAATTTCCTGCTTATTTTTTTATCAAATCTGGAATATTGCATTGTCTGTATATCGAAAACATTCAAAACATGCGAGCACAGTTTCAAGCATGCAGCGATCCTGGCGGTCACTTGAAAATACCAGGAAGAGGGATCAGAGGAAAGCTTTCCTTTCTCGCTTATCTTGGTAAGCACAGTGCGGTGGTGCATTCATCATGTGTTAGACATGGCCTTCATAAATATACATTTTATAAACTAATACGGATGAAAATCAACGTTGGAAATGGCACTAAGCTGGATAAAAATGGAAGCTGCTGGACGCCGATTATCTGTGCTAAAAAGAATACTCACAGGATCAATAAATATTAAGAAAAGACCTTGCAGTACAGGTAAGCTAAATATTAAACTCAATAAATAGCGCAAAGGAAACGGGGCGTACTTATTCAAAGAATATGCATGCGGTAAACTGGCATAATATTCAAGGCAATTTAAAGAGCCACTGGCCCAGTGCACACAATACGTGATGTTCTAAGGCGAGTGCAGCGCTCTAATAATGGGTCAGCTGGTCACAGTGAAACTAGGTAGAAAAATTCTTTAGCGCTTCAGTAAAACGACGTCAAAACGTGTTGGCGGGAAACTTTAAATTACAAAAGATAAACTGGTTGAAGCAAAATTAAAAAATTCGCGCGTTATCCTAATTTCCCTAGTTAAATAGACGAAGCATTGAAGAGATGGACCAGATGTTGGTAAAAAATTCTCATTTTTCATTTTACATCGACGCCACCTTGAATCCTGACGATCATCTGACAAGCTTTTATATGTTTGCTTGAAGCTTTGGGCATTCCAGTGGTCTGTCCGTCCTACGACAGGGTGGACATTTTTGGTTTTTGTTATTGTCAATAAATATACTTCGACACTGACGGTAAATTACCCAAAAATTGGGATAATCTTTAATAATTAGATTGGAGCACCAACCCGTCATTACTGCATACATTACACTACCAGTATCGCTGTCTGTTTTTATTTACACAGACAGTATTATTGACCGCGTGGGGTCCTCAATATATTTCGCGAGTGATTGGAATTTTGCGCCTTCTTGAAAAATGCAATTGAGTTTTTTCAACTTTGTTGCCATGGTCACATTTGCCACATCCTCGCGCATCGGTACGCGATTCTATTCAACCAATCAACTCTGCAGTATTTGAGCGGCAAATTCAAATCGTCAGAAAATCCGTACAGAGACACTGCAGACGCAGCCACGGAAATTTTATATTTAAGAAAATTCACTAAAATTTCCTGGGTCACAAGTTAGTGACTGGTGTTTTCCTGCAAAAATCATTCAGTATTAACAGTTAATGTACGTGTTCCGGTATAAGAAACTTTCCAAGGAAAGACACCGAAATCCATTATTTGTGGTTATGTGACAGTTTTTCCACAAAAAAACTTTGCCTATGATGCTATCTACATTATTAATTCAGGACTTCAGATAATTTGCCGGCCTATAACGTACACGTTTTCGATTGATATTTATGGAAATAATATTGCCGAGGGGCTCTAAATGGCCGGTGGATAGTTTCCTTATGGGAAATGTGAAAACTAAAGAAATAACTATGTTTATTCTAAAGGAATGATGGTTTTTATCTAGGTGAATTTAAATATGACCTTCCTATATAAGAGGACAATGGAAACGTATTATACGGTATAACGCCATCTCACCTAATGTTATTTTCAGCTTTGTTTAACAACTAAATACAAGTACAAGTATACATGTGTACAATTACATATCCATGTGTTTCTAGGTGAACCAATATTTCGAATGACGGAATTCTCGAAATTTTGATAACTTTGTTTTACATGTACATGTTCTTTTGTTAAGTTCTACAATCCTTGCAATGACAAGTTTTTGAAAATACGACTTTCACTAAATAGAAAGATACAATATTATTTGCATAAGTATAGATTTCTGGTAGAGTTCACAATTTTAAGTGCGCACATAAATTAAAATATGATTGAATTTATTTATTTTCTCAATACTTGACATTTAAAATGTTGAAACGTTGTAATGGTTGCAGGCAACTCGGATGGGAGCATCTCTATTGGTGATGTAACAGTGCCTTTGCGCAATCCTCTTAACCCTGAATTAGTTCCTGTAAATTATTGTGAGTACTTAATCTAATCGTATTTTGATCAACTAAAATTGATGCGGTAATGATAGCAAAAAGAAGCCATATTTCATTATTCTATATACAAATGACAGTGACTTCTGGCTATTCTGACCTTATAGAGGCTTAAACTATTTGCCTATGGGATATTTTTCTAAAACCTTTCACTTGAATTCTGTTTTTTAATGTTAAGTATGGCGCAAACTGTTATTAAAAACAGTCCTAGACTGACTGCAAGAATTCCACTAGTACTAGATCCACCCCTGAAAAAGACAGAATTTGCATTTTTTTTTAAACTGAATATACGTGTATACGTTAAATTAATTTTGATGCATAATTGTTTGATAATTTCAACGTGAGTGGGGAGGAACCCAAATCATTGATGCCATTTGGACGATTTTACGAGGACACATTTGAAATAGGATAACAACAGACTGGCTTTTCCTTAAAAAAATTTCTGAGCATTATAGCCTAATATGCTAATTATTGTTTAGTTTATTACTTAGCGTTTTATGACTAATTTTAGTTAAAGATGCTTCAGAATTGCCTCAATATGTCCTTCGACAATTAAGGTGGATGGCACAAAAGGTAAAACAATAGCCATATTCCGGAAACAAACTGTAAAATGAACGAAGACATCAACTGTGCCATTTTTCTTCATTTTTGAAAGGATCAGCTATGTCAAGATATATTTCTAATGGGACCGCCAGGACCTTTTCGCCGCACTTTGGCTATGCAATACCTGGTAACAAAGATCCCCTTGCTCATTTGCATAGTATATTAACAGTATTTTACTGTCTTATTTCCACAAGTTTTATTGAGTTTTATTTATTAATTGTGCTCCTTCCTGAAAAGTTTCATCATATCATTTTTAATGTACATTATTTCAGCAAATGGTAAATCGTGAAATGGAATATGTTTGTTTGTCACGTGATACTACAGAATCCGACCTGAAACAACGAAGGGAAATTACAAATGGTTCAGCTCATTACGTAGATCAAGTTAGTGAAGTTTCTTCTCTACTTAACCCAAATCGACTTTATGAATATAGGATTTTAAGAAGTTAAGAATAATTTTTTTTTTTTAAAAATTTGGGAGTTTCACAATGGCGATTTTCTGATGTCACACCTTGAACGCGTTTCAAGCATATTGTTTAAGAAAACAATAAATTTGTCATAAACGTCTTTAACAAAGATACCTGATAATCAAATGAATCTCTGTATAATTTTTCTATCACTATTTTGATATAACCTGGATTGTGAATTTGAATTTTTATTATTTTGAGGATGCAATTCAAAAGTAATAGCATATGATGAATTGAATTTCGATGAGTTTATATTCGTGCGACACTTTCTATTAATTTTAGTGCGCGGTTACTGCAGCTATTAATGGCCGTGTCCTAGTTATTGATGGAATTGAAAAAGCAGAACGAAATGTGCTACCAGTGATTAATAATTTACTGGAAAATCGTGAGATGCAACTGGAAGACGGTCGTTTTTTAATGGCAGCGTCACGGTACGACAAGCTTCTTCAGGTAGGATGTAATGCATTATTTGGGTGAGAAATAAACTTCCCTACTGAATAGAATTCAGAATTCAACAGGTCATTATTGGAAGTTTGATTAATTCTTAATGATTGCTCATGTATTTCAAAAGGGGAAAAACATGGTTCACTTAATTGTTTTTGATTTCATATATCCGATGACAAAAAAGCAATCTACAATTTCCCTTATATTTGCTGAGCTTGCCCATGACTTTGAACAAGTATTTTGAAAAGTTAATTTTTGAACCATGGTCGATTTGAATGTATTTTTATGATGGTTTCAACAATATATTTCTTTTTGTGATTGGACATATATATACTTAGTATTTGAACCTTTCTTTTGATTACGTAACTTTGTGTTTTAGTCACACTCGAAAGAAGTGTTGGATGGTTGGAATCTTGTTCGCGTTAGCGAAGATTTCAGAGTGATTGCATTGGGTCTTCCAATTCCTCGATATCGTGGTCACCCGCTGGATCCACCACTTCGTTCTAGATTTCAGGGCAGAGATGTTGGACGACTACCTTTTCAGGAACTCAACCAGTTGTTGAGGGAAAACGTATCTGTTCCAGATGAAAGCATAACCAGAATGCTATCATTCGCATATATGTTTGTGTCTAAAGAAGCAGAAAATCTTGGTCTTCCTGACTTCCCTCTTGATGCTTTAATGCCAGTCATGCAATTGATGGTATGTTAAAAATCTGTCATTCACCAAAACAATTGCTTACATTTCAAAGCAATGACTATTTTGTGGGAAGAGTTTCTTTTGCAACATGTTAAACCCAAAGTGATTTTAATCTATTTCGTAGAAAATTATCACAATCACAAGGCATAATGTATGAAATACTTCAAATACATCCACCCATCCTAATACCTGTATGTTCATGGTCCCAACTAGTATTTAAAATAGCCATACTGTGATTTAAAAATAAACTTCAGAAACGTATGCCAACAGTTATGGCTGCCAAAAAAATGCATCCACAAGTATAGCTAAATGTCAACTTGTCATTCAACATTGGCAATAAAAAAATGATACCGCAAATTTCTTTTTAAAACACGATGAAGAAAAATTAATGTTATTTATTCCAGTTGCAGACGTGTATTTAACGTATACTTTTTAATTGAAGGAACAATTTCCTGGGATTCCTCCACTGGAACTTGTACACCGAATCTATCCGTACAGTCTATTTACGACAAATGAAAACCAAACTGCTGTTGAAGATGCTTTAAAAGTAACATTTTCAAATTCGGCTGCACTGTACATTATGCTCTTGCTGCTGCCCACTCCGCCATAGACACAATGAGAAAGTGGGCTTCCCCTAACGGCTCGTAGGCTGGCAGTGATTGCCTGGCTGGTGGACAGCTACATAAAGAATTTACATTTTAAGTTTAAGCTAGGTTAGGTTAGGATTAATAAAAAACGCAAAAAAACAATAACGATAAATTGCGACTGTTAGGACAGGTGTCATTCAAATTCTGCTCGATGAGTAAAGCTGGAATATAAATATTTTGTGCAAATTTAGAGCAGGGCATAATGTAAAGTATATCCGCAAATTATACTATTGCGTGTTATAACTACGATTGATTACTTTTTTGAACATTCTTATGTATATTTTTTATAGAAATTTCACCTTGTCAATGAAAGTATGCAAACTGCTGATATTGTGCATGCTGCTACATCAGATAGTTTGTATAAATTTGTTGATGTCACCAATGAACAAAATCATGCTTCAGAACAAGATTATGCCAATGTGAGGTTCCAATCATCTAATCATGGTCATAACTCTCTCATCAAGGTAAAGTGTTGTATATAGTATTTGCTAGGGTTCTATCTTTATTTGCATTGTTTCAATATTTTCACATGAAGAAAAAATAACGAGAAATGCTTGCAATTTTACAATATGTAATGTTTTTCTCTTGATTAAAAAGTCTTTGTTTTATAGACAAAGGCTGGTAAAAGAGTGAAAGGGCTTTTGGTAGACAGCACTAACGATTTTGTTCTCACAAAAACGCATCATGCTGTGCTTTCACAAATGTTGCAGTCTCATTTGGTTGGCGACTTTTGCGTAATAGGAGCAAAGGTAGCATGTGAAAAAGAGTTTCTAAAGTATCGTTATGGGAAATTATTGATAATTGTTTTCATATAGGGTAGTGGGAAAAGCAGCCTAGCAAAGGAGTTTGCTCGTATTTTGGGCTACGATATAGAACCATACGTTCTCTATCAGGTAAATTAAAAAAAAACAATTATATATTTACAACAACGCTCAAAAACACTTGTATAATTTAATTTGAACGGTATATTTCAATTAGGATATAACATCTAGGGAATTGTTACAACAAAGATCGACCTTGGCTAATGGCGATACTGTATGGCGATCGTCTCCTTTGGTAAATGCTGCAATAGAAGGAAAACTGCTACTTTTGGATGGCATACATCGTGTCGATGGTGGGACATTGGCTGTTCTTCATCGGTAAGATATGTTATTGTGGTGTTTCCGCATTTCCTATTTAGGTAGATATGCTCGTGCATCATACATTTTTTTTGGCAGATTATGCCACGACCGAGAGTTACATTTATACGATGGCACAAGATTGCTAGCTCACACTAAATACAATAAGATAAAAGAGGAAAATGGCATCAGTGATGAAACTATGATTTCACGGTGAGTTAAGTTATTGTTCATCAGTCACCTATGAATATTTGCATATATTTAGTTTCTCGCATTTTTAACACACTGCCAATGATCTGGCACATCATTGCCACTAATAAACAATGACCTAATTAGTTTTCCTGCATTCAATCTAGTGGTCTAAAATGTATTCATCCAAGTTTTCGAATCATTGCTCTGGCTGAACCACCCGAAACGAGCGGTGGACATAGCAAACGCTGGCTGGATGCTGAGCTGCTGTCCTTATTTATGTACCATCGATTAAGGCAACTAGAAATTAATGAAGAGCTATACATTTTCAAACAACTGGTAATTTTTTTGTTATCTACTTTAAAATTTTGAGACATAATTGTTATATGGTACTTGAAATATCTTCATAATGTTGCTTTTAGGGCATCACTGTATGCAACAAAGTGGAAAATTTACTGAAAATTACTCACATGCTCCGTAATTCCACTGACCCTACAGTATGTATATTTGGAATTACAAATGTACACTAACGTTATTGTTATTATTTTTCAAATAACAAATATGGTAATGTTTAACCATTTCGTTTGTTATAAAAGCTGAGGTCCCTGTCTGGCTCATTATCCACAAGGCAACTAATACGTCTTTGTCGACGATTAAACTCTTACAAGGACGATTCCATTGCTCATTTAATACAGAATGCCTGTTTGTCAAGGTAAGATAAATAATCATATAGTAGGCCGTCATGGAATTCGAACTTCATTTTAGGAAACTCTTTACAGAATTAAAATTTACAATTTTGTGTTTTTGCCTGAAATTGTGACAGCATACGACGTGCCACGTTCGATTAGTTCCACATTTTTAGTTTCATCACATATACAAGTTTCTCATTGCTTTTTGTTTAGGTTTCTTCCTACTTTGACAAAGACAGCCTTTGATTCCGTTTTGCACGATTTCGTTGGTAAACCAGCAAGTTCAGACAGCTTAGGACAGGCTTTTAACGACAAATCCGACGAAGCAATCACAAGTATACGATTTTCACGATTTCAAATAAGTACAAATGATGGTATATTTATGACTTGCTTAAATACTAATATTTTTGCCAGGTGAAATAAAAAGTGGCATTGTTCGAATCGGACAGACAAGTGTGCCTCTCTACCTTGCCAAATCGCCGAGTAAAGTTCCCGATGTCATCTTCTACGATATTCCTCAAGTAGGTTGCGTCTCTGTTGCATTATAAAACTGCGTGGTCTTGGGTTTAAACAATGCAGAAAGGCCCACATATAGGGATGATAAAATAACATTGTGCTGCCCCTGCATAGCGGCAATCACTACGTACACCGAGGTACGTAGGAAAACCAAATGAGCAATAAGAGAAATACCGGAATTAGTATCGTTCAACGAGTTCGATGAGTAATTTCATAAATTTAATCGTTATTTAAACTTTGATAATTTTAGTGATTTGCTTAAAAACCTTCATGCTGACCATACAGCGATGGTAAAGTCCCTTCTTCAACAAAGTTTCTTATTTTGTTTAGCATTTATCAGCAATGGAAAGCATGTTGAAGGATTTCCTTCTTGGAGAACATCTTTTGCTCATCGGCAACCAAGGTGTTGGAAAGAACAAAATAGCAGACCGCTTCTTACAACTATTAAATCGGCCGAGAGAATACATACAACTGCACCGCGATACAACTATTCAAACCCTGACTCTGCAACCAACAGTACAAGACGGTGTGATTGTCTACGAAGATTCGCCATTAGTGCGAGCACTGAAGTTGGGGCATATTTTGGTCGTAGACGAGGCTGACAAAGCCCCAGCACACGTAGTGTGCATTCTGAAGACCTTGCTCGAATCTGGAGAAATGTTGCTTTCGGATGGACGTCGTGTTCTCATGCAGAAGTTTGGTAAGGAACGACTTTCCACTGGCATTTCCAGTGAAGATTTAATTAAAAATATAGTGACATTGTCAGGTATATTTTTCCTATTTTTTAGCTCATGAAATCCCAGCATCTGAGAAAGACAAATTCGTGATTATGCATCCAGATTTTCGTTTGATTGTGTTGGCAAATCGTCCTGGATTTCCGTTTCTGGGCAACGATTTCTACCGTGCTTTAGGCAAGCCATTTGATTTCACATTCTTTTCAGACTGAAGAAGTCATGTCCGCCATAAGAAACGAAAATAAAAAGAGTACATTCTGCGATTACAGGGGACATTTTTGCTTGCCATCCAATTGACAACCCAGATTTTTATTCTGAAATGGCAATGCTTAAACAATATGGACCAGATGTTCCAGAAAACGTGCTGGCCAAGTTGACCAGAGCATTTGGTGAGCTGCGAACCATGGCAGATTCGGGGCTTCTTACATATCCATATTCAATCCGCGAAGCCGTCAACGTTGTGCGGCACTTGCAGGTATGCAAACAATTGTGTTGACCCATTATACCATTATATAAGATAAGGTGTAGTAAATTTCTCTGGCCATATTATTTGCAGAGATTTCCCAATGATTCCTTATCATCTGCCATTAGAAATATATTTGACTTCGATTCCTATGGCAAAGAGACCGTTGAAACGCTGCAGAAAGTGCTGAAAAAGCATGGTGTCCCGTTCGGTGTCATTATTCCAGAAGTTCATTTATCCTCAGAGTAAGTTTACTATGTAAATAATTTAAAATAAAGAAGTATTAACATTGTTATTTATGACTACTATTTGTTTTTTGGATTTCGTTTCCAACAAATATGTTGGAATGGATTTTTAGTAACTTTGGAACCTTGAAACATCCCAACGATCAACTTAGAAAAGAATAAAATTGATAAAAATATTATACTTGTACAAAAGAAGCGAAGTTTGCAGTTAACGTGAATTAAATACGAAAACTGCGATACCCCTGTAATGCAGCTGCCAATACGTGCAACAGAGTACGCGTGGATTGCCACCATACAGCTGCAAATATTTTACGAAGTGTAAATTGCAATGTAGCTTATAAGGAAAGAAATATATTATTCCTAGTCAGCTCAGATAACCTATTTAAGCCAATTATTCGTGAAGTACATTTTTTTAAAATGTTGTGATAAGTGGTTTTATTACACATGTATTTTACATCTCCATATGTGAACACTGGTATCAAATTAGGTTTTCTTAAATTTGACATTGTGAAATTGTTTTTAAATACCAATGACACAGTTGTTACCTTCTAATATTTAAAACAACCTTTTTATTGTTTAAATTTGAGGTATGAATTGCCAGATGTGAAGTTGGAAGCTAAATGGCTGAAGGCCGAGAGGGTTTTTGAAAATGTCAATATCGAAATTAAAGAAAAGCCCCTCCAATTCAAGGTAAGATTACTTGTACCGTCTAATGTAAACGTGCGAATTTTAAATTAAAAACAGTTCGAAATAGCATCGTTCCAAAAAAGTGAATGCAAATCAATTCACATTCAATTGATGTTATGCAATATCAGAATCCCTAAAGCAACGATGTTTTAAGATGAATTTGGATGTTAATGGATAACTGACAACTGTATTTTTTACCAGGGTCCAAATTTGATAAAGGCCTCTACTGCACCACTTGAAAAAACCGATCACAGGTCCTCCAAATTCAGTGAGTTACAAAATTCGTGGAAACTGCCAATTCACTACACGAACATTGTATCTAATGTTGCTGTGACAAAAGGTATAATTGGATTCACTATCATTTACCGAGACACTAAATTAATCATATCAGTGAAAGACAACTGCAGTAGAATAAAAGTCACATCATTTTTTTGTATAGAAATTTCTCAAGACAAAGCCTATAAGGAATTTAGTGTGCACCTAGCCACATCAAATCCAGTGCAAATTTACTCATTCAAACTGACATCGCCATTGGTCACTTGCCTTGATTTGAGTGATTACTTTCCTTTAATTAAGCGTGGGACGTTTAAACCTCGAATTCATATTGCTGCCCTAGGAAATTCATCAGACGTCTTCCTTTTTGATGAAATGGCAAGACATTTTTTAGTTTATAGTATTATACCCAAATTTGGCAATATAATACATTTCCCTTGAGCTGCCAAGTCAATATGTTTTATTTTCATATTTATGATTTTCAGACTGGAACTAAACTCTTAGTAAATCCGGCTGATGCAACTGTGTCCAAAATCGAAGAGGGTTTTAACTTATTTAATACTGCAGAGGTATTTATGCACCGCATTGCTGGACGTGAAGAAGTACGTTTGGCTGCGTTTTAATCATTTTTAATTGCTTTGATATTCTGAACGCAGTATATTGAATATCTGCAGATATTTTGAAATTTAAGGAATGTAGCAAATTATGCTATAAAATGTACTCCGATCTACAGTATTATCAAAAACTGCCACAATTAAATTTCCAAGCTAAATGGGAAAGCCCCTGTGAAAAGAAACTCGTTATGCCTACGTACCCAGTATATATTAACTCAAAGATTTTTTATTAATTTATTATTTAGAATTGTTATGTGCTCTGTCCCCATTTGGCAAAAGACCAAGTTTTCTCCACCTACCGCCCTCGAAAGTATGCCATCTTTTTCTATTTTTCATGACTAGAATTTTTTCTACTACATGTAGTTTGACGTCCAGTATTTTAGCTGAATTTACGTGTATTTAATCACTTTCTACAGAGATGAAATTGAGGTTTTTGATATCAAGGAAGGGAAATACGCGTCAATAAAGTTGCCATTTAGTATTTTATCTGCCCACCCATTATCCAAAGAAACAACACTTCTGGTAGACGAAGATCAAAGGTAAGAAGCATCTGTCTAAAAAACTAATAAATATTCGTACGTTTCTACATTTTCCCAAACATTTTTTTTAGAAAATACATCTTAAACACTTCCAAGGGCAACAAGAATGCAATTATTCATGCAGTGAATGATTGGGATCATAATATTCTTTTTGAAGATGTGTTGCCTAAGGCTATGAATCCTGAAGTCGTTGCTCGGGCCATTGGAAAAGAAACGTTAACGAACTCGACACTTCCACTCAATCGACCACATACATACGCGTCTTTTGTCACAGGACTCTCGGATAATTCTGTAAGTGTGGTGCGATGGTATTTGCCATGAAGGTGTCATAATAAATTAACCTTTTAATGCTGATATAGGAGACAGCTGACATTTACAGCATTTCACGCGATCCAGACTACTATACCAATTTAAAAAGTGATACAAGGCATGGGTTCAGCTCTGCATTTGCAGTAGTACCAAGTGAGGCAACGTTTATCCGCACACAGCCACAAATGAACGCCCCATCAGATGCCAATCCTAAAGGTACGTGACAAAATGCAAGAATTCCTTTTAGCAGAAAACTGCTTTTTTTGGAATTAAACTGAGCAACGGGTGAATTGTTGTTATTGCAGGAATGGACGTGAATTTCTTAGAAGTTGTCGATATCTGCAATAAACATGTCCGATTCATTCCCATTGAAAAGTAAGCTAACCAACGCGAATTCATGTTATGTTTGCAGAATTGTTAAATTAATCAAATTCATTTTAGGCCAGCAGTAACGTCTCCATATGCAGCTTGGCTTTCAACACGACAAGACACCGGTCTCGTATTGTGCCCCACAGATAATGGCAGTGTTATTGTTAGTGACGTTAGTGGGACAGTTTACCTTTATGAAATCGGATCTGCTCAATTACAGCACTCATTGGCCGAATGGCGGCAAATGTTAGGGGATGCAGAGCAAAGGCATCTTCAGGTAATCATTTTACTTTTTTGTTTTCTAAAATAATGCCAGAAATGAGAATTTCCTAAAACACCAAAGGAAAATGCTATTCCGCTGATCTTGTATCAAAGCGTTCAGTTCAGGATCTCATTTCATCATTTTACCCTCTAGGTAACCGTTAACCGTAAAAGCACAAAGAGCGTCACCGCCCCTAAGTTTGGAAAGATCGATCCAAAAAATGCACCACATGTTGGGGGAAACACTTGGGCCGGTGGCACAGGTATTTCTTCATTCATAATGAAATAATCCAATGATTCAATCAACATGATAAATTGGTAAAAAAAATATGCAATTCATCATTTTAATTGTTTTTAGGAGGTCGGGATACAGCGGGCCTTGGTGGAGCAGGAGGGCCATTTCGATTGGATGCTGGTCATACAGTGTTCCAGGTATCTGATCTCGATAAAGCAGCAGTACCTGAAGAGGTAAGTAATAGAGAAAGTCTCCAAAGTATTCTGAACGAAGACAAGGAAGAAGATCGCAGTACATTTAATCGAGATAATGTCATCTTGATTGGTTGTGCATTATTCAGGTTCTCAAAGCAGCCAGAGAAATGGGCAAGAAAGCTCATGCAGAGCGTTTGAAGGAAATCAAAATGACAAAGTATGATGCGGAAGAATACGAGAAACTTTCCAGCAGCATTCGACCACAAGTTAAACTTCTCCGAGTTATGTTAGACAGTTTGCAGGCAAAGGGCAAGGAAAGACAATGGCTTCACCATAAAACTACCGGAGAAATTGATGATATCAAGATAGTCGAAGGCTTGACTGGGGAACATAATGTTTACAAGCGCAGAGGCGAGCAGGAACCTGAGGTATGTTCGTTGGAGAGTTTTCACAGAGTCAAATGCGACAATATTTACATTCCCAGAAATTATTTTTCTAAAAGGCGGGAAGCCCACAACAGCAACCAAAACGATTGAAGCTGCTTGTTGACGTCAGTGGAAGTATGTATCGCTTTAATGGCTATGATGGTCGACTAGAAAGGATACTGGAAGCAGCACTGATGGTTATGGAAGCATTTGAAAATTACGAGCATAAATTTAAGGTTTGCACTCACTTTGATCTGAGTTACAGATGGGAATATTTGTACGATTGTTCAAACTTGTTGATATATATGCAATAATGATCAAATTGAGATTATTGCCCATATTTTTTTTAACAAAAAAAAATAATTCGATCTTTGGCATATTATTTATCGTAAAAATGAAATTGCTATATATTTCAGTATGAAATCATTGGCCATTCTGGTGATGATTACGATGTCAGTTTTGTTCGTGGCTCTAGCATCCCACAGAACAACAAAGAGCGCATGGACATTCTGAAGGTAAATAGTTAATCCTTTTACGAAGCAAGTGTTCTATGAACAACATTTCACCGGTATTCACACAATCATAACAAGTGCAAAACTGTCAGTATAAGCACTCATAGGTTATTATTGTGAAGCCAAAGCAATAATATGTTGCAATTTTTGTGTGCGGTAATGGTGCATTACCCACATTGAACCAAAATTAATTAATGCTAATTGATAGCTGAAACAATCCACTTACCAGTTCAATCGATTTCTGTTTGATCACAGTCGATGCACGCTCATGCCCAATTCTGCACTAGTGGCGACAACACACTGGAAGCAACGAAGCATGCCATCAAGAAAATACTTGATGATAAAGCCGATGAGTACTTTGTCATTGTCTTGAGTGATGCCAATTTTGACAGATATGGCATTCCTGCAGAGTATTTTGCTCGTCTACTGTCCTCAGAGCCCCGAGTAAATGCTTATGCTGTGTTTATTGGATCTCTTGGAGATCAAGCTGAAAGGTAAAATCGTAAAACTTGAAAATGACAGAAAATATTTCTTTTCATTTATTTATCCAATATAATTTTTATCATTATTGTTATAGATTAAAAGAAAACTTGCCTCCAGGACATGCATTTGTTTGCCTCGACACACAGGAGATACCTGGAGCATTGCGTCAAATCTTCACATCAAGCGTGCTTAATGCCAGTGCTGAATAGCAGTACTTCGCTGAAGTCATCAGCTCTGCTTGACCATATCAATTAACATTCGTCAATATAAAAAAAATATATTTAAATAAGCCAGAGCTTTGAAATAAAAGATGATCATCATTACCATTAACTATATTTTATATAGAAATAACTAGAAAATATGTAAGTTTCTAACCAAATAAATGAATATTCCAAAGAATGGTTTCTGGTTCACTGCAGGTACTGAAAATCAATACATCGCGACAAGTCATTTTATAGACTGCATCTAATTTGACTTACATGTAGTAATTTTTTGATTGCAAATGTTTCCGGTTTTAATATTTTTTGCAAACAACATATTTATTACTCAATCCAGATGACGAAATTTTTACATTATCTCAAGGAACGCTATAAATACTTTGCTTCAATTAAATATTAATGAATGTCCAACTTTGAAATTGTTTAAAGCAGCACATTTATAATCAACCAATCAAGATAGTTAGTTGTAAAAGTGAAAGATATCCATTCAAAAATTAGCCTATACAATAAGAACGTTTATTAATCAATTAGTTAACAGGGCTTTCCCTCATTTTTAATTCAGCAGTTTCTGTCCTTCATACATGTACATTATACAGTTTGTTTTTAACACTTCGGTTGTTGTGATGGAATTTTAAATAATTCCTGATAAAAATTGCAGCAGTTTTTAAGAACGATGCCGCTCTTTATGTTGTCAAAATTTCCAATTTTCATTTTTGCAATTTCTGAATTCCTTGAACAGAAATGCAGATTGCTTATTGGGCTGTCGTGATATAAAGACTTCGCCCTTACCTTCACCGCACACAAACTCTCTTATAGAAAAATTAATTAATTAGGAAAATTCATTGTGCAAGATCTATGGCATACCGATTGATGGCGTCACAAATTTGGCGCTAAATTCAACCGTGGCGTTCGTATAAAAACAATGACTAGATAAAAAGAGCTTGTCAAACATGTAAAACTTATGTGTGCATGAAGAGCATATTACTTTTCATGTGGATAACTAACGAGGGGCTAAATTACAGTTCTTGAAAATAATCACAAGTGCAGAATAGGCCTGCCTAAAGTTTTGCTCGAATCCATTAGAGTAATTAGACCTTCCAAATGTACAAATTGCTTCTAACCTGGTCCTCTCGATTTGCAGTGGTTGCGAAGCGAATCCAAACGCTCATTTATCGACATGTTATAACGATCCGAAAATTCAGGTTGAATTAATTTGGAAGGATCTGGAGGAAGTCGTCGTGTTCAAAATTTTAAATTCGAACGAGGCGCGTTCTAATTTGTTCGCCATGCGTCGTTCCATGGTTGCCATGACGACTGTTGAGTGTCAAAGATGTCGACTGCTGTCAATTAAACCAATTGACCAATTAACCTTAAAGCCGCGTTCTCACGAGTCAATTTTTGTCGACCAACTTTCTGTTGAAAGCTGATTGAAATGTGAGAACAGTACGCTTTCAACAGAATTGAATCCGAGTTGGTCAATGATTGGTTAAATCGATCAAAGTTGGCCACCCTTCAACGGCTTTCAACTTGCTCACATCGTTCCATTTAGAGCACGTAAACAAACAAAATTACAAATTGGCACGCGCACGAATTCGAATTTTCTCCAGAATCGTGTTCTATTCCTCTCTCGAGTTCCATGCCGGGAAGTTCCCCTCCCACCCCTGCCATGTTAAAAAATTGAAAAAATTGTATACATAAAATCTCTGCGAATAATGAA
>JAQGAF010003785.1:0-16282 GCA_034687865.1 Kryphioiulus occultus
CCAGACTATCAAGCAAAATTGTTATCACGACGATTTATTCATTATTCACAGAGATGTCATGTATACAATGTTTAACATGGCAGAGGTGGGAAGGGAACTGCCCGTTAGCCATGACAGAAATGAGTGGGAGGACTCAAAAAGTATAAAAGGAGAGAAATGAAAAGTGAAATAGTCAGATGTATTACCAAAGATTTGGAGGAAGTTCTGTGCCACATCACATCGTGGAAGGAATTGAATATATTGTTGATGTGAAAGCTGTCTTTTTGGAAGGAAAATGTTCCAAGGGAATGAAACCAGAATGGTGAGCCAGCTCTAAATAATTTTAGTAGTGATTGTAATGTTATGCCAGATATATTGTTAGGCCATTATTGATATCCACAATTTTACTTCCACACTTTTATTACACATTGTATTTTTAACATTTTTGTTTGTACCTTTTGGTTTATAAATTGACTTTGGAAGTTTAATCTTGTATTAATTTTTACTCGATGTTACTCCGCGGGTCAGACAATGTAAATTATAGAAAAACTGAACTTTTAAGGGGTAGCGGGTGACAATAGTGTTTCCACTTGTTGTTACTATTGCACCAGTTCATCTGTATATTCAAAGCTGTGAGTTCACTGGAGAGTTAACCGGAACTCAACTAGAGATTTACCTCATACTGTGCTCGCTGGTAGGAGCCCATATGCTCCCAGCCCATCAACTTTATTTTTATATAATTCACCCTTGAGGTCTGTCATTGTAACACGGTATCGAATGATTTATTCTTTACGTTAAATGAGTTCTGCTAAATTATTTTGGTGGAAGACGTAACTTTATTAATTCAAGGAATGCAACTTATAACTCAGTGCGAATACCAGTGGAAAGAACCATCGTTAACTTAACGCGTATCGTATCTACCGCCTTTGGATTAGCCCGACGACAGCTGATCAGACCAACGTCAGTCTTCGTGATTAAACCGGTCTACCCCTTCTACGTCACCAATCTACGATACGATGCGTCATCCAATCGGAGGCGTGTCATACGTCCATGAATAAGAGAGATGCCTTCAATGAAGGCATCTCTTTATTGATAAACTTTACACGAGGAAGGAACGAGACAATACACTGTTGCTATAAAGGATACTTCCTTCCTGCTCATTATTTTTAATGACAGGGCCATACCCAAGGGGGGGAAGATGCAAAAATGTATGACATATTCAGAAAATTTCAAAGATATATTGCAAAATCCATCATTTTTGTCTAGTTTTTTGTAAAATTTTCGCCTATACAGCATATTTGCCCACACCCCTGCATAAAATAGGTTCCCAAAGTTACCCACTCAGGTGTCAAATCACCCATTTTGAGATCCTGCACATGGGCCTGTTTGTTTTATAATCAGCAACACTAGGGCGGCACTAGTGGCAACGCTACACGCCAGCACCATTTCAAAACAGCTGTGACGCAGCGTGTGAATAACAAACGTGTTCCATCTATGTATTTTACTTATCTCACCTTATCTATTCGCAGCTTAACAGCTGCAGTGCACGGAGTCTAATGGCATTGAGGGACCTCCATTGTGGGGTGTCCTTGAAACTTGCCAAATGCAGATCTTCCATCAGATGTATTTTTCTGTTCAGTCGACAGACCTCAAATACTTTTTAAGTGTATCCCATGATTGCTTCAATGTTGCACAGTTGGCCAGCTTTGCGTACATGTATAATTTAGGTTTAATTTTGGATTTTCTGGCAAGCATTTTTTCAGCTAATGATTTTGGGTTTTCGGGTGTGGATTTCTGATTTTATAATAATGCACGTTGCCACAATTTTTTCATACTATTTTTTCGTGCACTGATATTCATTTCTGGCGTGCATTTTTTTATCCAATGATTTTGAGTTTTCTGGGTGGATTTTGGATTTTATAATAACACATCGTCACAATTTTTTTCATAGGCCTACTATTTTTTCGTGCACTGATATTTATTTCTTTCCTGGATTTTGGATTTTATAATAACACGTCGTCACAAATTTGTTAATAATGAATTACATTTATGAAGAATGGTTTTACATCAAATAATTGTCACATGAAAATTAATTATAAATGTCAAATTCATTGAATATGATATAATCATTTTTGCTAGTATTAGTGAGTATTATGATTTAATTCAAGTGTCAAGGAGGTAATTTTTTGGGTTTTTAAATGTATTGTGTGATTTAATAGTGAGGTGACATTCTGGTCCTATATTTAACGATTAAACTTTTAAATTCGTGCACACCAAGAACGTTGCATGCAATGTAATGGACAATAATTCACAGAATGCTCACCATCACTCTAGTTAAATGTGAAGGCAGTTTTTACCTAGCTTTTGCCATATCGAGGTTATTCAAAAAGGCCTATACAAATGCTTCTCCCTGATAACAATAATTTTGCATAACAATGCATAACAATGTATAACCCTGGATAACAATGATTTTGTGTTTTGTGAGGACAAACACTTGCTGACATAGTTAGCCCAGTCCATGTAAACATTCTCCACCTAACAAAGGGAGATGGGTAGAAAGCAATAAGTGGAGTCGGCTTTTTTAACAGCAATGCATTACTAAGACCAATTTTTTAAATTTTTCTAAAAGGATACCGGCAATAAAGAAAATGGAGGAGAACTGGAGAAAGAAGAGCCTTGCAGTCGAAAGTTGGCTTGTAATTATAACAGTAGTGCACGAGATACTCTTCCTTGTTCATCAAAATCCAAGGAACCATACATTCCTATTGGTAAGTTCCAATTAAAGCAAAGGTGTAAGAGTAGGTAAAATGCTTTATTGATTTTTTCATTATTTACTGACTTACAAGTCTCATTTTGAATTGCAACAATATTTGCTGCCATTTGTGATCTGGTTGTCAGTAAAATGTTGTCAAATCAAATCCTCTGTGAAGGTTGGTCATTCAGAGATTGAGTTAATAATGCTTTCATTCCAGCAATAATACTGATGAAATGAGATCCAATGCCATCCAAAACTGGTGGTGGTAATTTAGTCGGAAATACACATTATAATCAGTCAGCAGCAACTACGGAATTTCAGTTTGCTACCAGCTAGGTCAGAAGTTTTCAGTTGAATGCAGTATATCATTTCTTTAACATTTTTAAACTCAAAATTCTAATTAACGATCCAGACACCCAGTTTCCTGAAACCCAAATTATGGATTGTATGCAAATTATTATTCGTCCTGTATGTTCACACGTCCTTTATGGATGGCACCTTGTTGTAATGTTAAAAATTCCTATATTTAAATGTTAACAGCCATAGAAATGAATTTGTAAATACAGGGTCTCCGAAAAACAACGCTAGGGTTATGATCGTTAATACTGCAAAAACTATACTTCGTAAACGGTTACTTCTTTTTGAATTCGAATTTCCCACTTAAATAATTTGCGTGTTTGCATTTGAGAAAAAACCGCGCCTTTTACACTGGCGACGGTAAAACAGAAAGCCTCGTGTGTTTTGTGGTGGGCAGAAAAAAATGGTCGACATTGTGCGGCAGAGGTGAAAATTTTATGGCTAGTTGATGAGTTGCCTTACGACATAAAAAAACATTTTAACTTTCACTTATCGCTTATTTCTCCTCTGCCCTTCACAAAACACACGAGGCTTTCTCTTGAACAGTCGCCATTACTGCTTTCTCTATGGCGAAAACAAGGGGGGGGGGTTATGAAAATGCGCTATTTTACTTAAAAAAGCACGGTTTTTTCTCATATTGCATACACGCAATGCAAAAAGAATAAGCCGTTTAAGAAGTATAGTTTTTGCGTTATTAATGCTATTAACCCCACCGTTATTTTTCGGAGACCCTGTATATGCAGCACTTTGCTTTACGGCCTACTCTTCAAGAACCTATCTGGGCCGTAAAGCGAGGTAAGGGTGTATTGGTATACTGGTTGTTGATCTTTTACTTGGCTTTTCAAACAAGCCTCAGTTTAGCATTCAACATTTTAATCGTTAAATGAGTTAATGAAACCAATGCTTCCGTTCAAAATGGGGTAAACGAAAGCTGTGCCATGCATATAATGCAAGGGAAACAACGATGATGATGCGCAAGACCGGAATTGTGTGCTTAAATGGTACTGGACATTAAAAAACGTGAGATCACAATTATCAGAATCGATCAGAAATAATCTTTCAGAAAAGTAAATAAAACTTCTTTAAATTCCGCTCAAGCAATCGAAGAATAGGGTAAGTCAAAATCATACATGGATGCCAATTCACACACACAGACGAACGTTAAAGCCAAGGAAGTCATCATTTCCGGCAAAAAAGTGTTTAACTTATGGGAAACAAGCGAAAACGTTTTATCATGATTTTCCTTCCACATGCCACGTTTGAGGCACAATTACCGCCATTATCATCGTGCTACATGCAAATTGTTAAGATAATGTAAATATGGTATACATGTACAAATGTATATATGAATTTATTAAAACGAACGCGGGTATCCCTTTTATAAATGTATGGCCTATTTTGCAAGTTCCGTGAAATCCAGGCGAATAAAAACAACTGTGATGTACACAGGGCATTACGGCATTTAAAAAAACACACAAGCTTTAAGCTTATGATCAGAGTGCGTATGTAATGTAATGTAGAGTTATCTAGGCCGCATTGCATCTACTGGAGATCAAATAACAATTAGTAAGTAGCTCCTTTGGCTCCATGGCACGGCTCAGTGCACTTTTTTATTAAAGCATAGCCTTGCACCAAAAGATTGAATCTCGGTGTGAATAACCCATCCAGTCAAATCCCTCATAGGAAACGCTATCTACACTTCAGGTCAAAACCTTGGGACACGTAGTCACCTGTCACCTTTAGAGGTGAATTGAGCTTTTTAATGGTCCTTAACCGATTCACGTGTAGGGTTAGAAGTGACAAAGGTTTTTGGACCTTTCAAGGCTAACAGGTAGACCAGTACATGGCTAAAACCTGAATTGTCTAGACTGTATGCCAAGGAGTAACGTTAAATGAACCCGTGACAAGCGCGGGTTTCAAGATGCTAAAAACGTGTAAGAAAGTGGGTGCTTGCCCTCTTTTTTGCGTTTATTCACTCAAGCTAAAAAAATATTTTGAACGTCATTAGATAAAAAGCTCGAGACGAGAAAAAAAAATACATTTCACCCCACAAATTCGTCATATTTTGACATACGTGTATATTTTTTATCGAGGCACCTGTCCGAATAATAAGCTGCCGTTTTAATTCCCTTCTAAGGATAGAAACTCCCACCAAGAAGCCCCTCTAATGGAAACATGGCCTAAAATCAAAATTCGTTTTTTTTGGGTCAAATAATTCATGTTGCTACTGCGTGATATTAGGAATGAACGATTCGAAGCATTTAGCCTGTGAGGGCTATACCCAGGTGAGGTCTTAGAAGTTCAAATATCGTTTAGGACATTGGCCTCAACCTTGTAAATTATTTTTAGCTCTGTTTATGTTCTTCTTAAGTTTTCAAAACCCTCAGAAGTAAAAAAACAACAGATTTACGATCTCAGGCAAAACCATTTTCACCTGAATTGACCCTAGAAAAGGCGGTGGTTAACCTTCGAGCACATTTATTCAGTGGTCCACCTCAAGTTTCACTCCAACTACATGTATAAGGATTATTTGCGAGCCAATTCAACGGGCAACAGAAACATAAGAGGCTTCCCTCTAAACAGTTGAAATGAAAAGCCCTAATCTCATTTTCAAAATTTCAAATACCTAAACCTTTCTTCCTTCAAAGCTTTTCTTATAGAAGGAAATACAAATACAGCACGTTTTCCCTCTAACTATTGCCATGCAGATTAATAATGTAATAGATAATTTAATGGGCTTGTAAAGACTGTCTGCCCCAACCCTGTACATGCATAGTACTTTATGTAGGGCAAGTACACGGTATATGAGAGTATATTTTCATTTTCTTTTAGCTAGAATGTTTCTTCAGACTGCAGCTGAAAGACTGATGGGATCCTAAATGTAATGAAAGTCCCTTTCCAATGATGCCAATTTATCCTCGACATTCGTTTTCAAATTTTGTGAAAAAGTATGTCTTAGAAATTTAGACGCATTTATTAATAATAGATTTCCTATATTGATGCCCAAGCATTAAGAATTGGACATCAAATCCACTGCCGTTGAATCTTTCAGCTTTTTTTGTAATCATTTTCTCAGCTAATTTCTAGTCAGATCGTACATTACCTTAAAATCTGATGACCTATCTAATTTAAGACTGGTTCCTGTCCTTAGGTACATGTATTTAGTTTCGCGTCATCTGGTGACTGAACTTC
Source organism: Kryphioiulus occultus (assembly GCA_034687865.1). NCBI lineage: Eukaryota > Metazoa > Arthropoda > Diplopoda > Julida > Julidae > Kryphioiulus > Kryphioiulus occultus. The sequence continues at coordinate 6,284 of JAQGAF010003785.1, forward strand.
GCCTTATTTAAACTCACCCCTAATGGTTCGTTTTACCTTCATAATTGACCTTAAGGATGCTATAAAACCTGCACGAGTCTGGCACAAGGCGGTTTATCTTAAGGTTATTGGGTCAGTGGTCACTTTTCTAATAACGCATGAGACGATGGACAATTTGTCGTCGAAAACCGACCAGCCAGCCATCCATTTCCGTGGTGCCCACCATGGTTAAAAAACACAATGATTTGTTAAAATTAACACCAATGTACATGTACGCATGTCCTCTCGATCTGGATCTCGCCTGATATTTTTACTGAGAAAAAGGGGTTCAGCCAAATAGGTCTGTCACCTCAAGAAAAATCCTTGAAATTTGGCCTCACAAGCCTTGAAATTATTATTGGCTGAGCAGTTACGATGGTGTCGTATGATAAAGTCCAGTTGAAATATCAGATACGCCACTTTTCACTTTGTCCTATATTTGTGGACAGTAAGAGTTATCTTATTGATTTACTAAGCCATTAAACCAAGTGATTTAATTTCAGTTCATATAACTGGAAATTCGTTAAACCCTCTGAGCATCAATATTTTTTCAGTACGGGTTAGCCATGACATTGCAAACGGCTGGCCATAAGCAATAGCAAATAAAGATCAAACGATCTCGTCTGGCACAATTGTATATATTTAGAATTAATCAGCATCGTAACTTAACAAAACCTGATAACATCACCCTAGTATACTTTTTTAAATATCGAACCAACATAAACATGCCACAACCAATTCATCTTCTCTATAAAGTAATTCTTAATTTACTTCATGTTCTTCTTTCTACCATTTCTTGGCCCAATGCCGTGATCTTATTCCATGACCTCTAACCTCGAGTGGACGCTGCCTGCGAGTTCTCCAAACATAGTCCTAATTGGAAATTAGGACTATGTTAGCAACAAAATTACCCCTAAAATAACATCACTTCCGTTCCATGGAAAACGCCTCATGGAGGGGTGACAGCACAGGAAATTACCACCCACCTGCGCCAAATAAAGTGACATATTGAAGATACTGCATTTATAATATACATGTACAGTATCTCCAAAAACACGTAAGAAATCACGTTAATTGGCGGACATCTGCCTCCACAAAATAGGTCAAAAATCGACGTCAATTGTTGGTCATCTGGCATTTGGGAAAGCATAAATCACGCAAAACGTATTAATACATATGTCAATTCTTCTTTACGAAATTGGAAATGACCTGCTTAATTATACAACGATACCAAAAGACGTTATAGTGATGTGCATTTAGTGTAATTCGTTATTTCAATATTGTCCACAATTTTTGTGGAAAATTAACAATTAAGGTTTATTGCTTGATTAGGAACATCAATTAGGATTAATATGCATTGTTAAATGCCAAATGACTTGCAATGGACGTCATCTCTTTTGATAATTTAAACTAATTTGATATCACAAGCATGTCATGTGGTTTTTCACGTCATTCCCATGTGTTTTAATGGGTGTTGATTCATGCTTTCGAAATTAACCCATTACTAATTATCCCATTTTTAGAAACTGGAATGTTTTCATGAAAACATGAATAAAACACGTTAAAACATTTAAGATTAAATGTATTCTTGGATAACAAACTTGTCGATGAATATAAGTGCAAATGATAATTATAGATTGCAAAAAATAAAAAATAATAAAAATAAAGAAGGCAGGATTCAAGACAGGCATGATTACAAAATTGACAGTTATTTACTGCATATTTTTGTTTGTTGAGAAAATGGTGAAATGGAAAAATTAGGTTTCGAAAGCGAAGGTCTGTAAAGCTATTGAACGATATTTGGTCACTATTAGATAAAAATTCATCAACGACTTGTTTGTTGCGTAAAGTAATAAACATAAAAGTTGTAATAAGATGAAGGACCTTATTAGCAAGCAGTGTTTACACTATAAATAACACTACACAGCGTATAGGCCTTTACACTATCAGGGTTCCCACAGATTTAGTAATATAAAATCCCTTGACTTTCCCAGGCATTCCATAAAAATGTATTTTCCCCTGACCTTTAGAGTTTTTCCGGTCGGCCATCAACCAATATAAAGTAAAACAGGGTTACCATTCAAGTTCACAAGTCAATTTCCCGTACATTCCCTGACAACGTTTCAGTCAATTTCCTGACATGAAATTTTCTAAAAAAAAAAAAAAAATAGAAAACTAATGGAGTTTATCGCAATGAATTAGCTAACTATCTTAATTTCCCTGACATTTTCACGAATTCCTAGACATTCCCTGACACTTTTCCATTTCCGTTTTTCCAGAAAGTATAGGAACCCTGTAAAAATGTAACTGCCCTTTAATATAAATAGAGGAATAAAAATATTATTGCACAATTTTAATACCATGGATTTTTTAATACTTTATGGATTAAAATGATAATTGAAAGCTCGGAAATCCATGACTTTTTGAAAAAAAAATCCAAAATTCCCCTGACTTTCCCAGGTTTCCCACACTTTCCAGTCAGTTACAAATCTCCTGACTTTTCCCGGTTTCCCATGATTCCCAGGTTCTGTGGGAACCCTGACTATTATTGGCCCAACTCTCATACTGTATACATATAAATCTATTCCTGTCTTCCACGAAAACCGTCTAATTCGTTGGTGTAGAATTATAGCACGCACGGTCATTAAACTCACTTCCAAATAAGTGGAATTTTCCATGTCTTGGGCGTAATTTCGATGTAAAATTTCAGTATGCAGACCGCCTTTCACCGAAATTGCATGGATGTGTTACACGTGTATTGGTATGAGATGACTTTCAAGAAGTAACCACGCAAGTAATCTTAGTAGCTTCTGAATACCAATCAGTTAAGGTGAGTAAACGTGTAATGTTAAGTCAGGTTAGATAAAGCGTGCCCTTGATAAATTAAGGCTTACATAACTGCATTTAGCAAATCCGTTGCAAACTTTACAAATGGGGTGACGTTTTCGCTTACTTGATATTGAGAATACTAAGAAAGTGAAATGTATTTCGTGGACTCATTTGGTGACTGGCAAAACCAGTCTTCGAATAAGAAAGAAAAAAAATGTTTGAAAAAATTAGCTCACAATGACGCAAATTGTACATGTAGTACTGTAGGCGGAATAAATTATAGACGCTTATAAAAAAGCATATACATGTTGCTATCTCCTTGCAAACCAGGCTCAAACTTATACATACTGTACATGTACTGTATAACGTGTAAAGAATGCGCAATTCAGAATAAGTAATATTGCACAAACGCCCATGTTTCATTTTCTATATATCGAATTGTACATGCATACACAATCACTGATTTCTATACTGCATACATAAATGAAACAAAATTTAAAACTAGTTCAATATTTTAATAACATCCTGTGGGTTTGGTATTAAAAACACCTTTATTCAAATTCTATCAGAATTCATGAAATAGAACGATTTTTATTTTTCAACTTCTCTTAACTAAATTCACTTTATTACAGGACTTGCCAAGACGTGTACAGTATGCAGCAAAACATGCAGTCTCACAAACACATAATCATAACAATGCAGAAAGAATTCAAACCCACCCATCCCTATAACCCAATCGTTTCATTTGCATTCAAAAAACGATTTTGGTAACCGAGTGAAACCGGTGTTAGTGTGTTTGAGCACGGTCTTAGCTCACATGCCAAAAAGTCCTCTGTCAATAACAAACAACGGAAAACTAGCCAATGCGTTCACCTTGAACTTCACAAATATATTCGTGTGTATATATATACTATATATATATATATATATACACGAATATATTGCCTTCGGAAAAAAATGCAAGTATGTGTAAGTAATAAAAATCCTAATATTTTGAGAAACGCCTGCGCTCATTTTTCTTGAGGCCATCACAAGGGGAAAACAGAAATATTACTTTTCATTATACAGTAATCTACTGGAATACAGTACATACTGTACGTGTACTGTAGGCCTACATGTTATGTTCCTACATACTTAACCTCATTAAAAAAATTAAATAAAAAAACTGTTGGATACAAGTACCACATTTATGATTTGGAATGTTGATTTGTAATCATGATTTGGAATGTTGCCGGTAGATTCGGTGACTTTAGTTGGCTATCACGAAAAACTGTACCATAAAACACACTGCATAAGCGCCAATTTCGATTCTAGCTATTGCAGCGCCACCTGTTGGTATTCCCTGTGAACGTTGTAATGGAGATAGCGCGTTATAAGATCACCCTGTACTGTATAATGGTTGTTTTAGGTTGAGTTACAAATTTGTATACAGTATATGAAATTTGAATACTTGTCTCAAGGATGCACTCAATACAACTTGCACAGTGCATGAGCTGCGACTGAAACACGTTCTGTGTAATCAGAGAAGGCTGACCAATATGAATCAAGTATTCAAGTTTATGGACAACTTTCCAGAAAGCGAGGGGCATCCATGAACACTGTTAGGCCATTTAGGCCATTTTTACAGATTTTCGTAGCTTTTGTTAACCCACGTCATATTTCGTTATTAAATGGATGATTTCATGAAAGACACTGAACATTTTTCAGCAGGGTAAGTCACAGACAATACCAATCATTCCAGTGCAGGGCACATGTTATGTCATTATGGTGCAATCATATGAAATATCCACATGTTACAAGCCTAGAGACTGTTTTATAAAGGAAGTTTAACAAGCCTCCTAACGTGAAACAGGTGGGAACCACTATCTTTCCATTTTCTGTTTGTGGCCTATACACGTATAGCATACATGTATTTGGATAACCCCAAGCAATATCTTTGTTTTTCTTATTATAAATGTATAAATGTCGAAGGTCGTCCCATCTAACTCTAATGGTTGCTATTAATATGATATACTGTACTTTCTCGAGCCACATACTGTACATCGGCCTACATGTGCTTATATAGGTTCTTAGAAAGTAGGCCGTAAAGCGAAATGCTGTATAACGAATCGTGTTTTAGCACACAAACTCATGTTAATTGAACAGGATCCGTTAAATAATTCACGAAAAAAATTAAATCAATACAATTGTAAACCTGTATTTCCATTATATATTTCAAAAATACATGCATATTTAACAAACAAATTATAATCTTGAAGAATAATGTAGTTCTAATCAAAGTCTGAAGTTTTGCAAGACATGTCTACTGTAGCCTAATCCGCAGTCATCGATGGTCCTGGTTTAAAACAATGATCAAAATTCTGTTTTGCCGTGTTTTTGCTTACTTTTGAAGTTCTTTGTAGCATTTTAACACTGCCTTCTTCATTAGAATCAATTTGAAGAACGCAGAAGCAAAACAACAAAATTTGGACCAATGTTTTAAAACAGGGCCATCCTCAACTACAGATTGTGATGATGACAGATATAAGATGTGACTCAGACAAACGTATTATATTGTTTCCATTGCCTCATATTGTTTGCATCGCTCTTCTTAGCTTTGAAGCTACTCGATTAGCACACATGTATGTGACATCGGGCATCCCCGTTTTGCTGTGACCTATGGCCTGTAATTGCCGTTATAGCGAATTTTTTGGATGTAAAACGAAACATTGCCATAAATCAAAAAGATCGTTATAACAAAAAGCTGTATAATAAGCGACCGTATGAAGAGGTATGGGTGTTGTTGCATTTCCAAAAGTATGGGAATCATTGCTGCATTATTGCTCATGTGTGTAATAATTTTTGGAAGCTTCTTAGTTTCGCTTTCTGTGCATGTTGATAAAGAATGGGCACAACTTAATCAGTGTATACGTGTACATGTATTGGCTATGCCTTTCAAGCAGGAGGCTGTTATTCTAAAGAACACATTCTGGACCATCTTAAACGAATGCTTACGACCAGAAACCTACTGCCACACTTAACACTTTCCATAGACTATGTTTTTGAGAAAGTTCATTGACATTTCGTCTTCTTTGTTTCGACCAACCCTCATTCAGTTTCACTCCCTCACCCCTGCTTCACCGAAAAAATGTGCTGTCAGGCTATTAACAATGCATTCTTCACGCTCGGACATTTGCTCGAAAGCACCAAAATATCCGTTTACATGACTTCGCTTTAACAATACCTTTTCAACGTTTGCCTAACGGCACTATTGGAATATAGATTGGATCCGAAAGGTGGGCAATACTTGTGCAAAACAAGCCTTTTTGCCTAAAAATAGGTTCCAATTCATCCCCCGAAAACGACTTGCTTTAGGGAAAATGACAATAACAAACAGGACTGAGGTGCTGTGAGGGAGCTGATGACCACTGAAACGATATTTCACTTCGGCCCATTTTTAGGCTAAATATAGACCTTTTAATTAAGAATACAAGACAATTGAACTACTGTGACTGTCGTTTTTTTTAGCTCCATGCAATGGTTGATATTTAATATTAAATTAACCATAGTCTCAAATAGTCGGGTGCAGACTGCTCCAATAACAAGAATTTTTTTAGAATAAGCGTCATGCTTTTACATGTAGATCATCGACTACACCCCATCGCTCCAATTAATTTCTCTCAATTTTGTTACGAAATCGTGAGGCAGTGATATAAAAAAGCAATATTGACGTCATCACCCGAAAAAAACTTTTTCTGATAATTTTTCCTTTTAAAAATAATCGATTCCAAAGAACTGCTGGTAAAAAAACAACTTTTTTGTAGGAACTTTAATTATCCGGGTGAATGAATCTTTAAAACAAATGTGAAATGAACTTATTGGCAGCGAATCGTAAATATGTTTCCATTTTTGAGTAAATAAAACGAAAGACTTTCAACATCTTTGGATAACTGGTATTCATATACATGTGCATACATTTAATTTCATATGGTTTTAAAAAAAATCCGTGACATTGTAGGTTTATTCCTCAACATCAAAAACTCCGCAGGAATTTCGTCAGTGGTCACTGGCAAACAAAAATTCGTTTTTCTTTTTTAAAATTGTCTCAATTTATGTGTATACGTACGTGTACATAAGTACTACATACCAAAGTGACTTTCATATTCCTGTTGGGTTTCTTGGAAATACTGTATAATTTGTTTAGCTGTTTAGAATTGCACAGCAAAAAAATCTACACTTCTGTGTTATTATTCCATTACATGTCATACATGTAAGTACATTCAATCTATTTGCAAGAGTTACTAATAATTACAAGTTCAGGGCTCCCACAGCTTTACTAACATAAAATCTCCTGACTTTCCCAGGTTTTCCAGGTTAAAAAATTTATTTTCCCCTGATTTTCCCAGGTTTTCCAGGTTAAAAAATTTATTTTCCCCTGATTTTCCCAGGTTTTCCAGCTTAAAAGTTTTATTTTTCCATGGCCGATAGTTTTCCTATCGACCAATATAAAGTAAAAAGTAACTGCCCTTTAATATAAATAATGTTTTTAATCAATATGGCCAATAATTATGATACTAATTATTGAATTTGAATGGATAATAAAGGAATTCACACAGCATCAAAGCATTAATGCACTTTTTAATTTGGATTTTTAATGATAATCAATATATGAAATACCTTCTGGATTGAAATTATAATTAAGTTAGGAAATCCCCTGACTTTCCCAGGATTCCCAGGTTCTGTGGGAACCCTGAAGTTGTTCGATATCATTGGTGGAACACAATATTACAAACCCATACTTTTCCAGTACACTAATACTCGTACTCGTTTGAGGAATAGGGCCCTGAGTTCGTACTACTTCACTTAATTGTTTGTTAACTTAAGGGCAATATGGTGCCGTTCACAACTAGAAGGAACTACTGTACATGTACAGTATGTTGTGTTAAAACCTGCACAATTATAAATGACATGTACTTGTACTTTTGATAAGAAGACTAAAACTGGTGGCAAATTACTGGAAATCAATTACATATACTGTACATGTAGTTCTACTGCTCCCCTCTATGGATATTGTTTTCTTCCATCTACGTGTATGGGCCAAGGGGATACATGTACATGTACATGCATAATATCAGAGCGGTTTGTCTGGGTGCCCAATTTAATTTAAGATACCATTGATACATGTGCATGAGTCAAGGCTAAACAGAATGCAAACGGCAGTCACTGATGAGCAAGGAGCAGTAAGCAAAGTCAAAAAACGGTATTCAGTAACTAGTGAAATAAGGCTTATAATTGCTCTAATTTGTTCTGTGACTCTTTTTGGCTCAAATAACACGTCGCACCATGCCTTCGGTTACTAAATCCATTCATTTAATCCTGTTTTTCGGTACTAAATGAGAAATTGGGTCAAGGTGTCGCGTGCGAATTATACTGAACATGTATATATTCAATTCGTGCTTTCACAAGCTGTAATATTTCGTAATTGGTGGTTTGGGGTTAACGAACGCTTTCATGGTTAGTAGGAATCAAGGCTACTGTCAAAATTTTAGTAAAGCCTTTATTTATTTCCTATTCTATCAGAGAAAGCACAGCGATCAATGTCTTTAACGTCATCCATGGAAAATTTACGTCCTAATTGACCCCATCAAACCACATAATTCTTCCTTTTTAATTTAAAATAATAGCATTGCAAATCATCAATAATTTATTGCTCATTGAAGCATTATTCAGCTTTCTTTACGAGTTTTACAAATTGCATGATTAATACGAGCATTGAAACTTCCAACTAAAATTGCATATCGGTGTTCAGTGCAGCATTTTTTTTCGCAGAAAAAACATGACGAACACGCCTTAATCAAACTTTTCAATTAATTTGCAACACTGGGCGATAATTTTCGAGGTCGATTCTATAGAAGGTTTATCATTCAATTATGCCCTTGAAAAAGCATAAATTAATTTGAGCATTTGAATAAGTGCACTTCCCATGTAGACTAATGCTATCTTAAAACAATCAATGCAAAGTGTTGTTCCGATCCAGTGGACACAGTATAGTTGTACAAAGTGCTGATAAAGTCCTATCGACATTATAAAATATTCAGTAATGTTTAAAAAAAACTATAAGAGATACAAGGACCACATCACATGGAGTGCCAGCAGGCGGCGCTGTAACGGCAAGAATCGAAAAGGGGGTCTATGCAGAGAAACGCTCAATGTGTGAGTGTACAGTTTGCAAACACAATGACCATCAAAGCACGAAGGGAGAATATCACATGTATGTGGCTACAACCAACATTTTCGCAAGGAAAAATATATTACATTGTAGGCCTATAACTTTTCAACGCCAAGTGATGACGGTGACTTAGGGCCTTAAGCATACACAGTGTAGACTACATGTGACACTCACATGAGAGAACTCCGCCTTGGGAGACACGGGTTCAAACCCCGGGTCGTCTATCCTGACAAATCCAGGCAAATGCCGGGATACTGTAGTTCCCCTAAAATCGGGCACGGCCGTCCTTATTCTTGTAATCCCTGTATTGGGCTTAATTAAAATATACAGTATCAGGAATAAGGTATGGGTTAATTGAACCCCCTCCCACCACATATGGCACCCCTAGTGCTGCTTGTGGGGTACAGCAACTCATAGGCTAGAACAGAATAGAGAACAAAGGTTTAAACAAAAACGAAAAGGAAAGGACCTAAACATTTTTTTGGAACTTCACCTGTTCATGTACAGTAAATATCTCACAGATTTGTGCACTTGTGGTTATTTTTTCTAATGGTTGGAAACCTTGGAAATATTATGTTGCACTAAATTTGCAATCGATACACACGTGTGATTTACAAAACTTAAATAGGAGTATGTTTAGTGTTTGTGATGTTGACGGTTGTATTTTGTTTCATTTAAACACTGAATATACTCACATAAACATTACTGAACGAGCTGTCCTTGGTGAACCGCATTAATTTAAAAATCGCGCCATATTGACCTATTGAAATTGGAAATTGGAAACTTTTTCGTAATAGGGACTTAGCGTTTTATTCGCCGAAAACTTTGGCCTACGAAAACTTGTTTACTTTACGTCATAGCTGCCATTTTTTCTGTGTTTTCGGCGAAAACTCCTTTCGGTCTACGAATAAATCGGTTTTATTCGTAGGCTACGAATTCTCAAA
>JAQGAF010003786.1:0-16277 GCA_034687865.1 Kryphioiulus occultus
TCAAACTGGACTTTGTTGACATTTGGGTCGCGAGGACACAGGCCGGGCCAAGATTGGGACGTGGCCCGAACCTGACAGTTTCAAGGGGATAATAAATTCCGTTAGTTCCTCACGCTCGCTGACCACCTTGGGCAAACCCACGAAATTGAAAACTTCCAAATGATCGATACTACGGTTATAAAAATAAAAATGAATAGTCCACATTGTAAATATGCAAAATTTCAAGATTTCAGCCCTAACCGGTAAGTTTGAAGAGAGGATATCAGTCAGTCAGTAAGTGAGGATACTTGCTTTTATGGTAATCATATATGACTTTTCGCCCAACAAGAAGCTTCTTCAGGTTTCGTATGCTCTGTAAAATGAAATGTATTTGAAGTTACATGTATACTGGAGACGAAGGGTAACTGCGCCTATAGTCAGCCACCATCCTGTAGTCAGCCACTACGTACTAAAACTTACATGTGTACCGGTATAATAGTCAGTGGGTGAATTTCTTGTGTTAATTAACCACACCATATACAGTATGGAATGGAAGCGACTTAGTACTATATAGGATGTGGCTAAGTACGTAGTGGCTGACTATCGGTTCAGTTACCCTATACCATATAAACGCAATAATTAAAAAAACGTGGTAATCTCGTTTTCCATTACCGAGTGGGAAATACACAACAGCACGTCATCGCGGTTTTGGTTGTAAAACAAGATTTTAGTTCGGTATGTCTTCAGATTTACTGTATTAGTTTTGTAGAACATATGGCGAACCCGAAGAGCCCCTCTCGGGACGAATCGTTAACATGTTTTGTTATAAATAATTTTTGATTGTGGATATGAACCAATTTGGTCATAAAAATTAACTTCAAATATTTGTAATAATTGTTTACTTTGAAATACTGCATGAGCCAAACAAATATGACAAAATAGCTACATGACGAACTAGTATTACAGTATGCCATGGAAGCGGAATTTTAAGACGCACACACCCCAACATGTGGCATCGAATTGAGCCAAAATTAGACCAAAACTAATGAAATTTAGCAACACAAAAGCACATTTTCACATATACATGTATGAATAAGCCCATGGCAGTAGGGAAGGTAATTCTCAAAGCTGGATGAGAAACTATGGATTTCAACCCAATTGCTTGTTTATAAATACGACTCGAGATTTTGTCAACCCACTCCCCATCATCATTCAGTTCACTTCAATATCATTACTTCATACTGTAGATGTTTTTTAATCCAGAATGCTAAAGGCAAGGACGGTTTCTTCCGCATGGGGACTTTGATTGAAAATTGATTTTATTACAAATCTCAGTAAAATCATGCTCCAGAAATCGTTTTTTCGGAATGGATCGATCGTTCCAATTTCGATTCCCTCGATGATCGATTTGCGTTCCTGAACCCCACGCGTTGTCACTGCCCAGTTTATTCCACGATGGGCATTTCACCGCGGTAGGGCGCTTCGAAAGTCTCTCGTCCCGAGGCGATTGGTGGCGCCCCCTCGCTTCCTACAGTTCCGAACGCACCTGTAGCGTGATCGTGAGTTGCGTAACGCGATTTCCGGGACCGTCACTCGTTAATTGCGCTCACGTACGCGTAGGTCGACGCAGGTGTTCGCCTAGCCTCCGAAGCATTATTAACATCATGAGAGTAATAAGAATAATAAAAAAATTCGCTATCGCGAGCGGCCTTTCTACGTTTTAATAAGCGACCGAAATAGTTTGACTACCAAACGCCTGATTGAAGCTCATGAGCTCACACAATGTAACTTGTGCTCGTCTTAATTGGATTACTGTACATGAGGAACGAATTACGTGACCAACTGACCACCGTCGATGCCAGTGTTTTCGGGGCTAATCTCAGTCACTCTCTCGCCTTTGAATCCATTTGAATCCTCCAGGATTAGTGACCTCCGACCCCGCCGGGACGTTGATGGATGATGTCGCTGCGAAAACGAGTGCAAGGTTAATACTTATTCAGTTTTTTTATGAGGCATAACTGGTCCCGCTGTCAAATGTGGCGATATCAAAGCGACTTTGGGGGTCGTTCGTAACTTACGTCTACTGGTAAATTTGAACGGGTGCTCCTGCTTTTATCTGGATATTTCCATTCGCTGATGTCAGGGTTCATCAAATCTCTGACCCCAATACATTCGGAACAGAAGCAGGTCCATCCATCATCTCTTGTCAATGGATGCGTCCAAGTACGTTGCATAGGCCTACGATGCGGAGATTATCGGTGTTTATTCGGGACGAGAGGCGTCCTAATTTGATTGCGAGGCATTGTTTGCGTAACCTTCGACCTTTCGAATGACGTCGATGTTTTGAGTTCCTCCACGTTGAATCGCCAATTAATTAACACTGTATACAGTACGCTCACTGCAGTCCATTAACTTTGACATAAAGTCAGATTAAATCCCAGCTTCTCAAGCTTTTCCGTCATTAGCCAAAAACTGCTTACCAGAAACTCCTTGCTTGTACCAAAAACTGTTTGCCAGAAAGCATCCTTGTTAGCAAAAACTGCATATCAGAAACGCCTTGTTACCAGTTGTCAGAAAGTACTTGTTATCCAATTCAGGTGAAATATTCATACAGGGTTCCCCACACCTGGAAAAGTCAGGAAAAATGTATTGACTTTCAAAAAGCATAGCTGGTGATTGATGAATACAAAAAGCAAGAGATAACGAGAAATTGCATGAAAAAATTAATGTAAGCAATCAAAGTAAAAAAATCTGTATTTGCCGATCCCATATGAAAATTTGTGTTCTATCTCCTGTTTATGAGCATTGCCATATGGCATATTTGTATTTTCAATGGCCAGGGTGCATTTGTTTTAAAAACTGAAAAAGTCGGGGAAGTTGGTAAGTTGAACATTTTATGGGGGAACCCTGTTATACATGTATTACGGGCAAAAATTTCGGATTCTAATAAGAAATACTCCTTAACTTTTCTACTCGTGCTCTACACTTTTATGGCCAATTTAAAATTTCTTGTGATAGTTTAGCCAGGTTTGGAAAGCGTGGGATTAAACGTTAACTGCGATCAGATAACCACGATTTGTGAATTGTTGTTGAAAAAGCAAAAGTTCTCCTGCGGAGCGCTAATCGAGGCATTACTCAAAAATGCCAAATTCTAAAAGTTGTTCGTACATGTGTACTTGTTAAGACATGAGGAAAACATTTTTTCTTCTCTTACAAACCTGTCAAATGTGAAATTTACATCTGGAATGGCTTTCGCAATTTGACCACCGCAGACGTAAGGGGTTGATGACCCTCGAGGATGTAACGATTTTTGCGGCACCCACCACCTGGAACCTGTTTCCGCCGTGCATGCAGCCTCCGTTTATTAATTTATTCGCATTCAATTTGAAATGCCAATTTTTAATGTTAGCACTTACACGGGGGTTAAGCCCTCGGTGAAAGCGATCACGACGATGATTGCTAACGATGCACGCAACGCAAAAACTCCTTCTCGTCCTACATTTCGAAGCGTATTAAAAGTAATTGCGAATTAGTCGCACTTTTTTTCATTCTTTCTCTCTGCATGTCTAGTTTTTTGCTCGTTATCAAATAGTTTTTGGGCTATTTCTTCCCCCTAATTCGGATTGTGGGAAACTGTTGAGCTCGCCATGCAGACATCGAGTCGATGCGTTTCGGAATGGCTCGTTTTCATCGCCGCGTCTTATTTCAATCTCCTTCCAACATAAACCAGCTATGAAATTGCGATTTCTCCGATGTGCTAACGGAGTTTTGGCAACTCAAATTACTGCAGTAAGTTGAAATTACGCTCATCTGACTCGTGGATGACTGGCTATATGTACATGTACGTACGCTGTACGTCCTTGCTCGTCGTGGGCCAGCGTAAATAAATTAAATCCCACGCAGTCTTTGTCACTCCAGATCGCCTGACACGATGCTGCCATTCAAGAATTGATTAGCAAAACTTATTTATAAATCAAATACAGGTTGGCTTTCTGGGCCTGGTTCATCGACAGTGAAAATTGTACAAAATATTGTTCGAAAGTTTGTGTTCCAAATTCGAAAGCGGAGAAATGGAATTTCGAAGCGAGCTCGTGCCGTCGTTCCATTTCGTATAATGGAACGGGAGAACGTGATGTCATTCCGTTTCGACCACCAACAGCAAGAAACCCGGATCTCAATTTTTTTTAAAAAACTTAAAATTCTTTAAAAAAAATTCGTGTGATTTGTTTGGCACCGATTTATTTATGCAACGTGATGCAAACGTGTTTTTGACGTTATTTGCACTGCCCCAAATCCCGTTCCTTTTGGTCAGCAGCAGCAGCAGATCTCGTTCCTTTCGCTATCTACACGAGATCTCGTTCATTTCGCTATATCTACACGAGATCCCGTTCCTTTCGCTATATCTACACGAGATCTCGTTTATTTCGCTATATCTACACGAGATCTCGTTCCTTTCGCTATATCTACACGGGATCTCGTTCCTTTCGCTATCTACACGAGATCTCGTTCATTTCGCTATATCTACACGAGATTTCGTTCCTTTCGCTAGTAGCACGAAATCTCGTTCCTTTTGCTAGTAGCACGAGATCGCGAATTTCGAACGCTTGTTAATTCCAAAACGAGATAAGACATCGTCGAATTTTCAGTTGATGTAAATCATAGTCCCCTAGATTACTCAGGCCTAACCTTATGAGAATTTCACTATGGAGGTAACTGTCAATTGAAAAACGACTGGCTCGCATTGAATCATGGGTGAAATTTTTCAACTCGTGCAGCGCCATCACGCGGCAATTTTAACACAGGCACGTGCTCATAAGGTCAAGCCTGAGTAATCTAGGGGGCTATGTCCAAATTAAACTTATCTTTTCTACTTTTTTTTCTCTCTTTATCGATCACTGTCCATTGAAATTAGCATTTCGTCGAACTTATCGTTTATTGCCGTTCAAATGGACATTTCAGGAGTCGCCCCTTGGTTTATCGTTAACCGCGATCTCTTGAAAATTCGGTGTATATCAGACTTGCCTTAAGTGCTAGTAAGTGCATCTACAGTGTAGATCCTAGATTTGTGACATAACCATAAACACGATGATTTACTTTCGAACTGCGATTCAAGTATTGGCGATATCTAAACAGGGCTCGATAACGCGTCTGATGTGAGCTGATTGCGGATGATTTATGCGAGTCGTTAACGTTGAATGCAATTTAAAGAGTTGCTGAAAACAAGGTTCACCAGTGCATTGAGTGAGGCACGAATTAAATTTCTCCGTGACTTCGGTCCGAGCAGATTTTTATTCAGCAACGGTTGCCTGAAATCCCGCATGTTATTAAGACCGCATTAATGCTGGGTCAGATGTTGTGCCAATCATTCACTCGTGTAACCCCTCAATCACTTTTTTTAACTATGTCTATCGTCAACGTACAGCAAACTGGAAGAGTAAATTCCTGTTAAAAAATTGTACTCCTTTATTTTGTTAACTAAGGAACTTGATAGTCAAAAGTCGTACGCTCGCACATGAGAAACATGTGTCAAGCACACAAATTAACCTCCTGGGAGTTCCTAACAAATTCACGATATAAGGGGTTAGGAGTCGGTTGCTCGCAACATGGCACCACATTTTATTCCGACCATATCCAGTGCTTTTAAAAAAAAGAATGAAAGTTCGGAGCGAACAACTTGACTCTCGACCTTCCGGCTGACCCTGACAATGAGAAAGCGAGATTTCTTTGTTTTCTGTGTTTATTTTACGACGCCCAACATCAGTTCCTAAGTTTGGCAATCTGTATAAAACTTCTTGAGCCGTCTACACACGAAGGAGGAGAACAAGGATCTTTAAAGATATGATAAAATTTAGCACAAAACTGAACAAGGATCAATGGCAGGCACACCCATTCTTCTTTATACGGCCGCTCGTTATACGACTTTTAGTTATAACGATTTTATTGATTTATCACATCATCACAATACGTAGTTGAGGATGGCCCTGTTTTAAAACACGACAAAACAAAAACAAAAATTGATTAATTTTTTAAACCAGGACCATCCACAACTGCGGATAGCAGTAAAATAGTTACAATTGAGTAGTTATGATGCTATCTTTATTGTATGTCATGCAGATCTCCAATCTCTGATTGGTGCTGTTCTTCATTATTGTTATTTTTTTACATGCACACTGTACACTGTGTCACAGTGCATTAATTTTTTAGATTGTAATGAAAATACAGTACACTTCGAATCACCCTATACAGGTTTCGAGTTCGTACAGTATTTCTAATATTTGGTCATGCATATGGTATCAACTGCTCTTTCTACGCAGTTTACTCAGAGCTCAGACCAATTTCAACAACAGTTGTTATGAACGACAAAACACATGGGATTCCTTTTTATGCCTCGGCCTCCACATTTTAATTGCCGGGATTCGAACCCTCCTACGCTATGCACGCTGAACCAGAATCTCTTCGTACGCGCCACATTCATCTGAATTTTGTTTATTTTTGTTTTGACAATGCGAGAATTTCTGACGTGTACGTAGGCTGTGCGCGCTCAACCCCCCATGTGTTGACAAAACGGAAAGAGAAAGGATTTAGTCTTTCGACCGAATTCACTTTTCGCCTTCTGTCTGTTCAATCTCAGTCAGCGCGGACTTAAAACAGACCAGAAATCGTTTCCTCTTCCGAACGCGCCTCCACTAATTAATATTAATCAGTTGCTTTTTTTCTTCTCTGGACCTTGCAGGCATCGGGGAGCGACCCCGTTCGTGGTTTGGTTCCCTGCGGAGGATGACATGGCAGCAACAGCAGAGGCCACACTTGGACATTGGTCAGTGGCTCAACGACTTGGACCTCCCTGAGTACGCCACCTGCTTCAAGAAGAACCAAGGCGTCGAGGTGAGATTTCTGACGTTTCTGATGGGACAATTTCCTATAATGTTCACCAACGCTTTTCCTGAAGATGAGATGGGGACGTTCAAGTTTGTCATCACATAATCGTCATTTTCACGGAGCTCCTACGCGAAACCTGTCCAGGAATTCTGGAAATCCTGGGAAAGTCAGGGGATTTGTAATTGACATGGGGAAACCTGAGAAAGCCAGGGGGATTTTGAAAAAAAATGTCAAAAAGTCAGGGAATTCTTAACTTAATTGTAATTTCAATCCAGAAAGCACGTGTATTTCATAAATCTGTATGGTGTGTACGGTGGGTTTCAGGTGAAGTTGTCATTTGCACAATGAAAGAACACCACATTGACATATTTTGAACCAATTTGGCTTCATTATGACAATAGACTCTTAGCGTGCGCAACAAAAGATATTCAAACGAAAGTGAGAAGTTACAAAAATAAATTACTTTTCGTGCAATGCAAAGTTTTTTAATCAAATGGTGCGCCGAAACTTTTAAACAAAATACATTTAAAACAACGCCATCTAGGGTCGATATTTTCACGTGACCACTCATAACCAATTGCAGTCGAAATAAAAGTTTGTAACTCAATTCATCTTTTGATTTTGGTAAACACAAAAGTAGTGGTCAACTTTTATTATGAAACAGCACTTTTGTAACAAATTTTGATTAAATACGCAAAAGTTAACTTGCACTTTTGTTAATTTTAAACTTTTGTTGTGCTTTGCTAATTGTCTAATATTGAAATTTGCCAAATTACAATAAATTTCGAGACTGCATACTCCTAAATAAAAATAGATTACCAGAGTAAATTACTTGAAACTTTAATGTTGTGTAAAACCTAGGAAACCTGGGAAAGTCAGGGTATTTTATGTTATTAAAGCTGTGGGAACTCTGTTTTAGACTCCCTAGCTATTGTGCCACTCACGCCATTTAAAAATTACATCAGAAATAATGACATTTAACGAATATTTCACGAAAAATTAATAATTCATAATTTAGAACACCCCCTCCCATTGTTCCCATCATCATAATTCATCATTTAGTTACCTGACCCTCTCCCCCCCTAACACGGTGATATAATACTGGGAAGTCCTCACAAATGCATATATAGTAAAATATTTTCTAAACTTTTATATTGAAGTTTCAGCGTGCTTCATTGTGCTTCAACAGTGAACTAGGGCGTAATATCCTATCATTTTACCGAAATATTTTCCAGCGTTGAAAATCCCTTTTTTAAAACGAGTATTTAAATGTGTTTGAAAACTTATAAGATAAGTGGACTAGAAAAGGTGTACATGTACCTGTACATGTAGCCTAATTTATATTTTCATCGGTATTAACGCTCGATAGCTTTTATTTTAGCGCTGACTCGTTTTTATGACGAAAATGTGGGCGAGGATTGGGATGTTTTGCATGCCTGGGCCTACCCCCTTGTTTACCCACCCAATGTTATTTCGCTAACGAGATGTTTAATTAGCAAATTTTGTTTTCCAACCCATTAGGACATCCTGTATTTAGACGAATCCGACATCAAGGCGCTGGGCGTTAAAAATGGGGCTCACAGAGCCCAGATTGTTTCCAGTCTGGTCATCCTGCGAAGCAAATATGAAAAATCCGCCGGTAAGCTGCGAGCCAATTTTATTTTTCCCCAATTATTTGCGCTTTTAGTACTAGGTCTCGGAGCGTGTCGCTAGATGGCAGAGGCTGTCTGGTGGCTTCGCAGATGCTTCGATGCTATGCGTGATAGGCCACCTTCAGGGGCTCAGGTTTTTAAAAGCAATGTAAATTTACAAAAAAATGTTCACGTTTGATTCGTAGCGACCAAGAGACAAGTTTACAAATTTTCGCTGGTCGGACAAAATAGGATCGTTGGCTTAAGATTGTCTTTTGGAGTTGTAGGCCTTGCCCACACCTAGGAAACATTTTGTAACATTTTGTAGGAAAAATGCTCGAAATGTTTCCTCGCCAGAAATGTTACAACTTTTGAGGAATTTGTTTCCAGAAGCTATGTTTCTAGGAAACGTTTCCTAGACTTGGTCAACGCTTAAACATATTTGCTTAATAGTTACGAAGTTTTGCTCAGCTGTATTGACACCTACACTGGGACGTTCAAGTATTGCGTCACCAACTTAGGATGAAAGGAGGGCCAAATGATGATGGAAGTTTTAGGGAGCGGGATTGGCCAAATGATAAATAATTTTTTTAAATGACGTAATTTTTACCCAATTTTGCAAGAAAAATTCGCCTATGTCGGTTTTTCTTTTTTAAAACACGTGCCTTTAGTTATCCCTTCGTTGTTACTATTTTTAAATACAATAAAACCTCCAAAGTTGACCACCTTCCTATGTTGACCGCATTTTAACTGATTGGGCGGGCACCACATTAACTCATCAATGGAAGGTGATCTCTACGTGTTGACTACCTGCACCTCTGTTATTAGGTTGACCACTTGAACTACGACACGCAATAGTAATTTACTCTATGTATGTTGACCAGCATGATCTCAACATGTAAAGTCATGGATGATTAAATTTATTGGCTGCTTGAACTGTATACATGCACCCCTGGACAGTACAAGAGTTCGTTTTGAACAACTTCAGTACCCCTACTGTACTGTACGTGTAATTACTAGATAAATTTGCAGCACATTAGCAATACTGGCACTGCATTATGAACACTATAATAACATTATTCATGAACGATGAATGTTTACTGTAAAATGTAAGGGCATGAAGTTCACGGATTAAAAATCCTGTTTCAATACAAGCCTCGTTCCATATGTTGACCACCTCCTTATGTTGACCAGTTTGAGACAGTCGCTCGGCTGGTCAACTCACAGGGGTTGTACTGTATATAGGGTATTTAAAGTCCATTATTTCCGGTAATGCTTCCGTAACATCTTCGTGTACGGCAATACTTTATTCACTCAGATGCATGTTTTTGATGAAAATAAACTGTATGGAGAAATTTATCATCGTTGATTTAATTTTTATAAAAATATCGCTTAATCGGAAATGTTTTTGGTCTTTATGTCGTCTTTTGAGGAGAGATGTTGGAAATGATGACGAATTCTGATGCGGGATGGGAAATCTGGAAACCACGAAAATGTGATGCCATAAGATTATACTCAAATGTTCCCACGTAGATTGTGTTAACCACTACCATATCGAATTTCCTACGTGGACGAGGTGCAGGTTTCTGTGACCTGGAATAGGAAGATACGAAAACCAGTCGAAAATGTTAAAATACGATCGGCATTGTGTTCAGAGTGTTCCGAACGTGCGCTGGTCGCGTGTCCCAGCCTAGCATAAACGACCTCCGCCATGGGAATGATGAGATTGGATCGGTTTTTCCCAGAATCCCCTTGTCGGGACGGGGGTCTGGTTAAGTGTACCACGCACCCCTGGATGCTGTAAGCATCATCTGCATAATATCGAGTGTTCCCCTTGCATCCCATGGACACACAATGGGGACGATATGGCTCGTATATGGGTGCTGCTTTTGTGCCACGTCCCATTCATCGGCATGGGCCACTGCTCTAGTGTCCCTATATACGCTCCTCTGATTATGATCTCAGCATGCAAATTGGGTGCCCCCCCAATGGTCCAATAGCCCGTATCTGTTTACTCGCAGCTAGAGCACGCCTGGCGCCCCCTGCGGTGAAAAGAGCAACCGTCGAAAAGGAACGCATTCCCGTCGTGCACCGCGAATCGTGACGTCATGACAGTTCATAGTGGCAGCCATTTTAATTGATTAAATTTGTGCGTTAACGCGGATCATGTACACTGCCAATAATAATACTGTCAATTTCAACTAATGCGTATATTAATGGGCGCAGTACTGATGGGTTGACTTTCTATTCTCATTACGGATGGATTGATGTCCCATTCCAAATACTGATGGATTGATGTTCCATTATCGTTACTGATGGAGTGATGTTCCATTCTCAGTACTGATGGATTGACGATCCATTGTCATTGCCGACAATTGTCCGAATTGTTGGATAACTACTGTCAGTATCGGGATAATGACGGCACGAGATTTCGTTCTAAAGAGAAAGGCTGCATGAGATCTCGTTCTGGTGTGTAACGCTGCGCGAAATCTCATTCTAAAGAGTTTCACAATGCACGAGATCTCGTTCTAAAGATTGTCGCAATGCGCGAGATCTCGTTCCAACGTTCCATATTCGATCGTGAAAAAAAATGGCGGATTTACACGTTTGCTAAAACCGGTTTGAAAGTGCTAAATGACGTCGATCATGTGATCTCGATGGTTGACGATATATATTTAAAAATGGCGATTTTATTAACGGCCGGCCAGAGGAGAATGACTCCGTACGTTCCGTTCGATTTCGGTTTGGTTTTTTTTCCCCGCTGATTTCCATCGGACGTCTCCGACAGATCATGCTAAGTGGACGTGTGCGTGCGTCGAAAAATGCCGAGGAAAGAGCGAGCACCGAGTACCCGAGGTTTCTGCGTGCGCCGTTGTTTTTCGGTAAACGATTTCGCATTCGTGGGGCGTTATTAGTAGAATTGTGAAGAGAGGGCGAGGGAGAAGGAGCCACGGTCGGCGTTGCCACGGCAACCGCTGAACGACGGGGGCGCCCCCTATGAACCTCCGAAATGCTGTTTGAACGGCAGCCAGAAGGATGCTGAAGGAGAAAGCGCTGTCGGATTCGTGCCAAGGACGAGAGAAAAAGGACTGACTGGGCTTCGGTTTGTGCGTGAAATTACGGTCGGTGGTTTGCGGGAATTCAGGAAATGGATACGAGACGAAGGAGTTGGAACAAGGCGTAGGATATAGCGAGAAAAGGGTGAGTGAATCCGTTGAAACATTTACCGGTTTTACCTACATGTATACCTCGTAGTAACGCTGGCTGCCAAAGCTCAGTTCGCTCAAAACCCTGCAATAATAAATTGTCGGTGTCAAACGAGCGCGAAATCAAACGACTGATTGATGCCAGGATTGGTCCAAGGAGGCCCTGTTGATGCCGACCCCTAGTTGCTCGTTGATTTCTTCGTCTTGAAACAGCCCAGAAAATGGTGGCCTCTTGAAGCTTTCGGTGTCGTGGTTGATGCATTTTTACTGGTTTGACAGTCGGTTGGTGGTGGTTGTTGCGAAATGTGGCCCCTCGTACATGGCGTGTTTTTTCTTTCACCCGTTAAAATCGACCGTCTTTATCTGACGGGAATTGGCTGCAGATCGCCGTTGGCCAAAAATAAATCTCGGCATGATGATCGTCCATGGCATCTATAGCGTTCATCAAAAATGGACATATGAGATTTGAAATGGAAGATGTGATGTGAAGATGAGAGGTAGAATTGAATAGAAGATGAGGTTTGAGAATGAAAGCGGTGTTGATTTGGATCGATGCCCCTATCTGATTTCTGTGATGTTTATTGCCGATAAATCGAAAACTGCAGGAAATTTAAATTTCCACAAAAAAGGAACGATTTTCTGATCGTTAGTTCATCTTGTCACAGTTGAACTGTTGAAATTGCTTTTATGACTGTACAGGGTGCCCTCGCTTAACGTCGAGGTCAGCTATTGTCTAATAATCCTTGTCGACACATGGGGAAACATTTCCTAGAAACATGGTTTCTGAAAACAATTTCCTCATGTTTCCAAATACATTAAATGAAATTACTAGCATGGAAACATTTCAGGCATTTTTTCCTCCAATATGTTTCCGCTCCCAACAACCGCATCAGCCATCAAATTGCAGAATATTTCTAAAAATCTTTTAGTAAAATAAACAAGTGGTCAAAAAATATAGCATATTTGAACACTTCGTAGTTTCGTTATTATAATACGTGTTTTAACAAGCGTCCAAATTTGAATTTTTTTTCATCATCGTTATTGTTATCCACTTATTAAGCTTATTTCAATTCTTGAAACTACTTCACTACATTTTGCTAATATATTGTACTTGTCAGCTCATTATTTTCGATGCTTCGTTGTTATACGTATTTTAACAAGCGTCCAAGTTTGACATTTTTTTCATCATCGTTATTGTTGTCCACCTTTTAAGATATTTCAATACTCAAAACTGCTTCACAACATTTTCCTAACACAGTGCACATGTCAACTCATTATTTTTAAACTGCATTATCGTGCTCAGCCACTTCCTTCACGTGTTTCTTACGAATCAGCCGTAACTCTTTGTTAAATTTAATTAAGAAATTACTGGGTAAATAACTTCAGCGCTGCCATTTGCACTTTTACGATCTCCACTTGCCAGTTGTATTATTATGGTTTCTATCTCGTTTATTATAGCGGTTCCTTAAGCGTATTTGCTTTTCAATTCC
Source organism: Kryphioiulus occultus (assembly GCA_034687865.1). Classification (NCBI taxonomy): domain Eukaryota; kingdom Metazoa; phylum Arthropoda; class Diplopoda; order Julida; family Julidae; genus Kryphioiulus; species Kryphioiulus occultus. The sequence continues at coordinate 13,186 of JAQGAF010003786.1, forward strand.
GAATTTTTTCGGCCATGAAATCGCAGCCAATGACGAGCTTGTTTTTCGAGGGTCAAACCTAGCAACCATTGATATTTGCGGTGAATTTGGATGAGTTTGCACTCGTCGTGTACTGTACGTGGCTCTCAGGAAACATGCGGACAGAAGACCCGGTTTTTCTCGTTTGTCTGTCCATGCATTCAATTAGAAAAATGGGGAAAGTAACGTGACATATTATCTAATTGATTTAATGATGCTCGAAGGGGAGACCATCCACCAAGGACCTGCAGCTTTTCCGCTCATTATGCACTTGTTTCACGAAATTAATGGACGCCCCTCAGGCCATCAGTGTTGTAATTAGCATGGCATGAGAGGTGTTGAACCAAACTGGAAATGACACGTGCGGGAGCCAGATGCAGTTTATGGATCCATCACTAATTAACGAGAAACGCCAGTAATGAGCGTAAAAGTTTACCCCCCATTAATGGAAATCATTTGCTGGTCTTCATGGAGCTGTGGACTGGTGGCACCTTAGCGTGAAGTCCTGCCTACCAACATTACAAAGATCTGTTTTTTTTTTTTAAAAATACTCTTAATGAAAAGGACCCAGTTTTGGAAAATGAAAGCATGCCTAGTTTTTTATTTCATGTATTTGGTCTATGCAAAAATAGCATTGTGTTTTCTGGTTCAGTTTATCACAGTACCAATGGTGACTGCCAAACGGGAAATCCTGGAAAACTCTGGGAATTTTGAATTTAAAACTGGGATTTTTCAGTATCAATTCCACCATTCCCCAAAAATTCAGCATTTGTGATTAAATTTTTTCAACAAATTTTATCTGCCGCGCTCCTTAATTAATTTTACTGTATGAATTTTGATGATTTAGGGTAATAAAATTAAAATTACCGTTTGTTTTGGGTTTTGTTATACAAATTTTCGGAAAAACGATTTCGTGTAATTTCTGGTAACTTTCTGTTTAATTTTGCGTCTATGGAGCTAATTTATGTCAATGTTAATATTTCTGAAATTTTCGAAATGATCTGAAACTGCATTATTGGTGATCTAGTTAATTTAAAAAAAACCCTCATGTCAAGGATAATATACTTAAAATCCATTATTTCTGGTGTATTTTTCGAAGCAATGTTCGTAAAATCCATCATTGAGATATATTTCTTTGGTGGTGTTCACTGAAAACCTACCATGTGAGAATAGTTTTTGAAAAAAAAAAAATTCCTTGTTACTATCACTCAGTATTTGTTTATAATGAAATTGTGGCACACATTTAAACATTACAATATGAGAATGAGAATAGGTTTTGAAAAAAATTCCTTGTTATTATCACTCAATATTGTTTTTAATGGAATTGTGGCATACATTTAGCCATTACCATATATGAACCTGGGAAAATCTGAATTCGGCCCCTGGAAAACTCATGATTTCGTTTTCAGAAATGTCTTCAAAAATGCCACGAGCATCCCGTTTATTTTTACGAGAAATGAGCAGTTTCGGGTTATGTATTAAATCCATGATTTTTAGTATTTTTTAGGACCACGTGGGTTAGCCCCATGACGATCTTAACAGCTGAAGAGCCTAGGGGATGTAAATTGACCCGCGTTGAGGAATCTGATCCCACCATCATTTTGGGTGATTTACGTTTGTTTTCTCCCCAAACGAGGTGACACCCGACGCGAGTTGGGGCTTTAAAATGGGTTTTTGCGGCAATTTCAGGCAGGTTTTTGCACCAATTTTCAATGTTGGATTTGAGAAGTAAATGGCGCGGGTAACATCTGGTCTTGGCAGTGTGAATGACAATGCACTGCTGTGGAAACAGTTGACCTGAACGTTCTTTTAACCCTGTATATTTTATATGACTGAAAACCATTTTTATAACTTTATGACGAGGTCTTGTGCCATGCTATATGGGCCAGTTTTTTAGGTTGGTTTTTTACGCACCCAATAATGTCGAAATGTGACCCTGGCGCCTCTTTTGTGTATGTTTCATGTCCGGGACCATTGCCATTTTCAAACAAATTTCAATCACAAAAGGTTGACTCACTGCAAGCATTATCGCATTAACGCATTGACACATATCAAGTGCGATGAAAACGCAAAGGCAGATGGTCACCCTGACGCTAGTGGCCAGACTGAGTGCATGGGTGACGGTCTGTCGATGCTTTTGAAAATTTGGGGACCTCCAGTCGATTGTATTGGCTGATTAATGTAAGCGAATGACGCAGTTCGACGTACAATCTTGTAGTTTCCTGCGTGTCATGAATGAATTAGGAAATTTAAGAATCACTTTTGGCCATTTTGTGTTCGCTGGACACTAGCTGTGGACATGCCTGCGAGATTATGGTCTTTGGACGAGGCACGAAATGGTAATAGACGAGTGTTTCAAATATTTTCTGCATGTGTCATTGTTGAGACTTCAATAGTGCATTGAAAGTGAATTTACAGTTGATTTTATGTATTAATCTTACGCAAGAAATAGGGGTCCCCCAGATTTGGAAACCTGGAATTGTCAGGGAAATTGAAAGGGTCTGAAAAAGTCAGGAAAAATGGAATTACTTTGAAAATGTCGGGGAAATACAACGAGCAAGAATGCATTTTACATAGCTAATTATTGGTTTGCACAAAAATCAAGAGATGACAAAAATTTACAATGAAGTTGTCAATTTACAATAACTGCATGTAATCTAAAGTTGATGTTGCCTGAATAGATTTGTTCTACTGTAGGCTATCTCCTATTGGTCCTATTCCATTGTACTTGTAGAGGTGTGGAGCAATACGTACAAATGTTTGTCTTCCACACGTTGAACAACACTTCTTTTATTGCTTCATATCTTACGAGGTACAATTACATTTAATCAAATTATAAGAGTTATTAATAATTGCGAGTTATTCGATATCATTGGGGAACACAATACATGTACTACAAGCCCATAGTTTCCCAGTCCATTCATTTGTAACTTGTATCCTTAAATAAGTTTACGTTTGTGACATTAAACCATTTATGTACATGTACTGTATAATAAGCGATATACAGGGTGGACCAGATATCTGGGCCTCTCAAAATAACGTTCAATCCGCTGGTGCTAGGATAAGTGTGCTTA
>JAQGAF010003787.1:0-16276 GCA_034687865.1 Kryphioiulus occultus
GGGTTGATGGACTACACCCCCCTACCACATGGTATTAAATTACTTACAGTAGGGTACTGAGTTGAATTGAATTGAATAAACCGGCGTATATTCTACCCTAAAGTAATTCATAAAAATTATACAGCCTATTTCCTACCATAAAGTAACTCAATCTGTATCCTACATTTGTGTTAAATTGAATAAACCGACCTATATTCTACCCTAAAGTAATTCATCAAAATGATACAGCTTATTTCCTACCATAAAGTAACCAGCTAAAGTAACCCAACCTACGTGTATATTCTACCCTAAGGTAATTCCTAACCTAACCCTAAAGTAACCCAACCTGTATTCTACCCTGAAGTAATCCCCTAAATAACTCAAGCTATGCCCTACCTTTAAGTAACTCAACCTAACCTATATAAACGTAAACCAACCTAACTACACCCACCATACTCTACCTTACTGTAACCCAATCTATTTCCTATCTTAAATTAGCCCAACCTATATTCTACGCTAAAGTAATTCCCTAAAATAATACAGCCTATGTCCTACCATAAAGTAATCTCAACATTCATGTGTATTCTACCCTAAATTATCCCAACCTACATATGTGTTTTACTCTAAGGTAACCTACATCTAACCTGTATTCATCTCCTAAAGTAATTCAACTTATTTTCTACCCTAATGTAACTCAACCTAATGTAACCAAAGCTAACCTACAGGTGTATCCTAACATAACCCAACCGAACCAACAAGTGTACCCTAACATAACCTTACCTAACCAATACAAGTGTACTCTTAACTTAACCCAACCTACCCTATCGTGACCAAACCTAGCATAACACCAAACTACCCTACCTGACTCTAACGTAACCCAACCGCTTTAGCTGCCCCAAACCACCATGCAATCGCTGCCAGCCTACTAGCCGTAGGAGAAGCCCACTTTCTTATAGTGTCTATGCTAAATGACCTCAAAACAAAAACCCTAAGGGAATAAAATCTGGCTTTTAGCAAAGGTAGCACTGAACTCCACGCAATGAGTCGAGCAGGGACTTTACCGAAGTGCAGCTTTGAACGCTGGCCCTGCCTCCCAAACAAACCATGTTTTATCGATATGTTCGGGCCGCTGTCGCCGTTTTATTGATTAGATTATTGACGAACATTAGGGCATCATTATTTTTGATGCGGGTGGCAAGTGCGTCTAATGCCCCGTTCTGAGAGACCAAAGTCACGAATTAATGCCCTTGATTACCCCCATGCAGTTTACAATCCTGCGCCAGGAAACGAGTTCAGGAAAGTGAATATGCCCCTTGCATACACTATAACATAATGTGAGCTGGATATAATTTCGTTTAAGGATGCCATTCCAGCTTCTTAAATAATAAACACAATGCACGGTGCATGTGTAGCATCTTGCCCCTATAGCCAAGTCTGCTGTTTTCTGACTTCATCTAAGGACTATCGACCCAGCTCCATCATACGGCCTTAATTCCTCCCTGGGGCCCCAGGCGCATTTGAGTTAATTCTTTTATTAAGCTCCATCATCCGTTTTCTCATACGTCGTCTTTAATAATAAAGTACAGTCTTAGTTCGTGCCGAAAATTACACCTGACGTACCGAAATGAAATTGGGCGAGTGTTTTTTAAAAGCTTTAGGGCGCAATTGATCGTTTATGGTCTTATATGGGCCTCCTTGTATCTTTAATGACAGGAGTGGTCATCTGATTGCTGTAAATGCTTCAGCTTTTTCACTAAAGTTATTAAACGTGAAATGTATTTTGAAGGGTGCTAAACCATGACTGTGTAAGTGCAAGAAGCCCAAAAACACGTTTTTTTTTAAGCATAATTCGTTGTAAGGGTATGTTCTATGCCTTGCAGTAGCAGGGTGAAGTGATTGGGGACCTAAACTACCATAAAAACGCAATTTTTATGCAGCTGCCCCTAACCCTCAGGCAATCTCTGCCAGTCTAGAAGCCGTTAGGAGAAGCCCACTTTCTCATTGCGTCTATGGTGGAGCGGGGCAGATTCCGTAGTGAAGCTATTAACCCAAATGGAAAGAAAATGAATTTCCAATGCCTTATGAAATGCATTGCGAATTGCACGATATATTTTAAAGGAATAAAAAAGGTCATTTTTATCACAGACGAAATACATTTGGTAATGTAAACAAAAATACATTTCACTAATGCATTTTACGATGCATTATAAAATATACTGGCTTGAATTTCACCATGTATTTGAAACTACATACTGTACTTTCGAAGGTTGTGTGTGCTTCATTGAATTAAATCAAATTGGTGTAGTTTTGAAATTTAAAGTTTTATTTCATTGCCAGTTGTAAATTATTTATTGTATGTTTTAGATGTGTTTTTTAAATTCAGAAAATGGATTTTTTTAAACCTGGAAATTATGAAATTTAGCGAGGCTTTTGACATTTTACAATGCATTGAATATAAATTGTAAAATGTATTTTGCAATGCAAACAGAATACATTGCACTACATATTCTGCAATGACCAGGAACTACAATGCCTTAAAATGCATTCCGAAACGCATTTTCCGAGTTTTCCAAAGTTTCCAAAGCATTTTCCAAAGTTTATTGTGGGTGCAATAAGTAACGGATGCATTTTGTGTTGCATAAATCTTTGTACTTAACGTTTTGTTTAAAAGTTCTTGCAATCCAAATATTTGTCTTACAGTGCTCATATTTACTTAATTTAACTTCAATGTTGAACCAAGCTTTAACATGATGTTTTTGTGCTGATTTTTACGCATAGTTTTGCCAAGTTTCATTATTATGCTTTTTATTATTTTATATACACTGCACATGTGTGCATTTTGATCGCATCTGATGATTTTATTATCTGCGCTTATGATTGCCGATTATCACGTAATCATTCCGGGTAAAGGACACATCACGCTGTTTATCTGTAATTTTATTTTTGTTTATATCAATTTAATGTACAGACGTTAATCCCGGATTCATTGATCAGTACGTTTCCCACAGCTGATTTTGTTTTTGTTGGTAATTACGCCAGCGGCCTCTATCGCTGCTGGCTGTAACCCAACTTATGTGAATAATGGGTGACATCATATTTTTCATAAAATTATGACATCATCATTGACCGAAAAATTGCCGAATTGAGTAAACTTATATCAACATTAGATCAAAAATGATACATTTTAGTTTCACAATAACAAATTTTAAAAAAAATTAAATGAGATGACAAGTGATGGATTTCAATCCATTTCTTTACAATGATGACATCATCATTGACGGTAAAAATGTCGAGTTGGGAAAAATTTGAATCAAGATTAATTCGAAAATCGTGGATTTTATTTACACAAAAACTATAACAAATTTAAAAAAAACTGGGTGATAATTGATGGATTTTAACCCAATTTTTATTTTGGATAAATGACATGTCGAAAATGTTTAACAGAGCGAAATTTTTTATCAAAATTAGCTCTAAAATGATGGATTTTACCAAAATTGTTATTTTCATAAGGTTGACATCTTCATCTACGCAAATCACGTCGAACTGAGCGAAAAAAAATTCCTAAATATTCTCGAAAATGATGGTTTATTGACACAATAAGATATATAAGACAATTACAAAATAAAAACCTGGAAACCTGGGTGATAATTAATGGATTTTAACCCAATTTTTATTTTGGAAAAAATTGCATGTCGAAAATTTTTAACAGGGAAATTTTCATCAAAAATAGCTCTAAAATGATGGATTTGACCCACATTGTTATTTACAAACTGATGTCATCATCATCCACGCAAATAAGGTCGAATAGAGCGAAATTGTTCTAAATTTACTCGAAAATGTTGAAGTTTGGTTACACAGTAATATATTTTTAACCACAAATACTTAATGACAAACTATGGATTTTAACCCAAACTTTTTTTTGAATCATCATTGCACGAACAAATTTCGAATTGAGCGAAGCTTATATCAAAATTAGATATAAAAACACATTACGACGTACGGACATATTCCCCCCCCCCCTCCCCCCCAAACATATCATGTAGAATAATGACTTAAAAGTTTGTATTGTGCTGATAACGACGTCCCCATAGTATGGGCACCATGGCAACGTTGTGCTAACATAGTTATTTTCATGTCCATTATTTTTTTTTAAATTGAAGTTGACCCATGGGACGAGCCTGAATTGTTATTGTGGGTCAATCCACAGGTGTTTTAACCATTTATTGCCTTGATTTACGGTCGTTGGTTTCAATAGTTGTTTGATTTTACGATTTTGCTTTTCTATATTTTTACGACCAACAGATTATTATTTGTGTTGTTGAGCAAAAATTGTTGAAATTCCAGCACGAGTGGAGTTCTCTGTCACTAGTACTAAGTACTACCCACTCGTCTTCCAGACACATCCATTTGCTTTAAGCGAGTGCTATCGATTTACTGCGGGGAAATTACAAATTATTTTCTCGTCGACGTTATTATTAGCTTACATTAGTTAGAAAACAAAGAACGTATGCCGCTCAATCATCTTTATTAAGTTGGAATCGGACTAGAGGGGGATGGAAATATGCTCTCCACAAATGGCCAAAGTATCGAAATTGTGGAGGACCAATGTCTCCAACATTGTTTACAGTAGCGGATAATTGGGATAAGTGTGTGGGTGTAGGAAAGGGGGGTACAGCCTCCACCCACATCTCTTGATAACACTCCACCTGATCCAATCTAGATGGAGTCTGTGCTTGCAAATCGATATATTTTTGACTTTTCAATTGTGAACCACTTCGTAATAACAGTCAGGGGACGTGTTCGAGTATTAAGTCCTCGTCTCAGGGGGACTGGGAGGTGAAATGATGACGTAGAAAATTCTTGGAACCCCAAGATCACAAATGAGGAAAACCCAAAGACATTTTTCTGAAGATCTCGAGAAATAATGGATTTCAAGCATGTTTTGCTGGAAATGTATGCTGCAGCAGGGGCTATACCGAAGTACGCCCAATTTCTATGATATATTATCCTCTTAGATCTACCAACCCAAGCCCAAAGGCTAGAAGTTCGTAAGAATTTGATTAGTGCCGTTCGGTCTTGTTGCACTTTATTAGATTATTATTCTATTATCGAAATTGGGAATCGATACGGCTAGTTTCTTACACATTAGCAAGGCGTTTTTCCGGGTTTTTATCGCCAATTTTAGCGTTTATCTGTGCATGTTGGCAGTGCGTAGAATGTATTATGTAGCATCCGAATTTAGTTTAATCTTTTCTCGTCAATTTCATAAGCTTGATGGCGTTTTATGAAGATAAATGAAGCTTCGTTTAAAAAGGGAACTGAGCGATGGTGGCGCCACCTTTAATAACGATCCATTGTACGCTGAGGCCCAATTTAACGCCCCGATCATTATTCACACAAATATGGGCTTACCATAAAGACCCTAATGGGCTAATCTCGCCTCTCTTATGCCTTGTTTTTCTCGCTTTTTATTCGCTAGTACGCCATTTTTTTATATTTTGCCAGACCCAAAATGTGCCATCGCGTAACCTTAAGTGCTCCATGATGACGTGCGTGATTGCGCACAAACGTACTAGCGTCGTATTTTGGTTGTCGTTAGTGATGATGGAGTCAGGATGCGTTGCAAAAATATTGATGAAATTTGCCCGAAATCCTTAGCTATAGTCCTGGTGGACGAAATACGCGTAATTTTTATAATAACCAGTGCTGAGTAGGGAGTTAGGCCAATTCCCACAGTGCAAAAAAAAAACCTTAGGAACATATTATTGGCGATAATAAATTATCGTAACTAGTAAATTAATTTTTTACTCGTCGATGGAGACGTCCACTAAGTAACAGCATTCTTTTTAACGTTATAATTTTAAAAAATTGAAATATAAAAACATGTTGACTACCAACCTGGAAAACGTGGAAACCTCACCTCAGGGAATTTTATATTCAACTTAAACAACTCAGGGAATTTAGAATTGATCGAAACCTGAAATTTTTTATTATCAACATTTTATTTTGTGTTTGTTCGTTATATGGTGTAATTCTGAGCAACCAGCACGAATTTGTTTGTCCTGATAATCATTTCTACCATTAAAAATTAATCTTATTTTTTGCAATATTTGGTCATTAGGGTTTCGAGAGATTCCATCTAAAACCGTTATTTCTGGTAATTTTTCGTTTTCGTCTACATTTGCCAAAATGAATGCTGTATCTCTGAAGTTTTCAAAATGGTCCAAAACTGCATTATTGGTTATCTATCTAGTCTTTATCAAAAATCCCTCAACATTTTTTTCAAAATATGTTTCATTAAATATGTTTTATAAAATATATTTTATTACAAAATATTGTTTTCACTAGAAACATGACCAGTTTAATCATTAAAATACATTTTGACCTGGAAAAACCAAAATATCAACCTGGAATTTTTTGCATGGTTTTGCTGCCTTAATTACAGGGTGTCTACTGGACATTTAAGTCATGGAGAAGTCACGAAATTTACATCAGGGTCATGGAGAAGTCATGAAAGTTACAACAGGGTCATGGAATTTTTGCCTTTTTCATTGATTCACAAATTAAAAATGTGTGTTGAACTTTTTCATTTGTCATCTATTAATTTCCGCAGTACGTTCGCCTATGGCGTTTTTTTTTTTTGCTCAAGAATTATGTCACCATGGTGGTAGATAATGTTTCTGAAAATCACTATTTAGTCATGACAAAACTTGAAATGCCGCATTTTCTAATAGGCATGGAGAACTTTTTGAAATCTTGAAAGTCATGGAAAAATCCTAGAATTTGCAAGACCAAATCCAGTAGACATCCTTAAAAAATTGCACCAAACTCGAAGTTCTGTAACAGTGACGGATAAGCCTAGTTTGGTGCAGCCTGCCGTGGGCTAATTCTCGGCTAATTATTCGTTTTATACGTTGGCGTATTTTGGGAGGTGCACGATGCTAATCACTTTTAATCTGTTGCCATTATTGATTTTCGGGCCTTTGAAATCTTCCGTTTGGTGTTCCAACATGGCGCCAAAAATGATTGCACCAAATGGACGTAATACCGGGGTATAATGCGCTCGAAATCCCATTAAATGCTCCACGAAAACGAAATTATTTCGTTTATCGGCTAATAAATGGAAGATTAGCTTTGGACATAATTTGATGTTGGACCTGCGATAACCGAAGCGGTCAATTGCGAGCTTATTAAGCCCTGCATTTTGATGAGATTTTAAATTTGGTCGCTCCAATGATTTAAAGTAGCTCAAGCCACGCTTCGATGCTCTGTTTTGACAAAGGGATATTGGACGCCATGTTTACTAACCGAGCGTATCTCATTCAGACTTTCAGATTGACATTTTTCATTAAGCAGGTTGCAATTAACCTTGTGACATTTGAAAATGCCAATCTGGGCAGTTTTTCGTAGAGGTATTGGTTGGTTAAGTAGATTCTGCTCCGCCATAGACGTTACGAGAAAGTGGACTAACGACTCGTAGGCTGGCAGTGATTGCCTGCCAGTTAGGGGCAGCTAAATAAAGAAGTTGCATTTTTAGGTTGGTTTACGTTAATTAACATCAGGGTATCTGTCTACCGGCCATGGAAGTCATCAAAGTCTAGGAAAAGTCATGAAATGAAATTCAGGTCATGAAAGTCATTGAAAAGTCATGAAATGAAGTTCAGGTCATGAAGGTCATTGAAAAGTCATGCACTTTGCACCACAGTCATCAAATGTTTGCCTTTTCATTGATTTCACAAAATTTAAATTTTGGGTTTAAATGCTTCATTTGTCACCTGCAAAATGAAGCATGGGATGAAATTTGAAGTCATGAAAAAGTAATGGAATTTGCAGTAGCAAATCCAGTAGACACCTTGAGAATAATGAAGGAAAAACATAAATGCATTTTCATTGGTCAGTGTGGTCTGGGAAATTGACATGTGACGCAGGCAACTTGACATGTGATGTGTGACTATTTTTCTAAAACACTTTATATCTCTCTTCCACTTCGCTCAATACTACATGTACATGTACATTTACCTACTTGTAAATCGTATTATCATTCATTAATATTTTAAAAAATGATTCCTGTTCGGTGCACGACCTAAGCGGTATTTGCTCTTTGCCCTCCGGGCAATACAGGACGTTAAATTTTAAAATTTTCAAAATAAATGCACTTTATTTCGGAAGGGCCATCAAGGTTAAATATGGATGATATGCCAAAATAAGACGTGCAGGATATGACGTCATAATCGAATTGCGGCGTTGTGGCTTTTCGCTAACATAGCTGAGGCCCTATCATGCTATCTCGTTAGTGTTCAATAATTTATGAGTGCCCCATCCCTGCCTTTTCTAATCTCCATTATGTGGCTGGATTTTCCGCCGAAATTATATTTTTTCGTTTCCATGGAATCGCTTTTTGTATTTTTAATTTCCGATTAAACCCCTGGATTTGTTAGAATCATCTTCAGTTTGAATTACCAATCTTGTGCACAGACCTGCGGGCTTTTCAACTGTCTTGTCTCGACTAAACATTTAGTGCTTTTTTACGTTGAAAGGAAATCAAATAAACTAGCTCTCAATGAGTCCAATCACGTATACCTTTTCCATAGCTTTTTCCAACGAAATCCTTTTGTATGGGTTTGTTTGCTCGAAATTCAATGTCCTTTTGAGATGCATTTCCATCAGGGTTCTATAGACCTTTAGCTATTCAGTAATCGTCCAAAATAAATCATGCAAAATGAGAAAAACTCACTTTTGCATTATTACTACTGTATATACCAACCTGGAAAACCTTGAAACCTCAGAGAATTTTATATTCAACCTTTTAAAATGGAAACTTCAGGGAATTTTATATTCAACCTGGAAAACCTGGAAACCTCAGAGAAGTTGATATAAAACCTGGAAAACTCAGGAAATTTTATATTCAACCTTGTATACATGGAAACCTCAGGGGAATTTTATGTTCAACCTTGTAAATGTGGAAACCTCAGGGAATTTAATATTCAATCTGTTTAATGTACCTTTGCCATTGATATTTCTGGAAAACCTTTTCGGGAGAATACACCTAAATTCGTTATTTCTGGTAATTTTTATTCAATTTCCGTCTGTGGATCGAGTTAATTTCTGTCGAAATTGGTATTTCTGAAATCTACAAAATAGGCTAAAACTGCTTTATTGGTGATGTAGTTTATATAAAAATATACCTAAAATATACCTAAAACCCTTTATTTCTGGTAGTTTTTTGAAAGAAATGTTTGTAAAATCCATTATTGGGATACGTTTGTTTGGTAATGTTGACTAAAAACCTACTATTTCCTTATTATTATTACTAAATGTTGTTTTAAGATAACTATGGAGGTGTAGGATGTCAAAAAGTCGTTTCTGATATACGTCGATTATGCTCAGCCCCTGACTGCTTTTGCGACTGTTGCATCCTGGGAAATGCATTGATGGTCCCAAGACTGCCGTTTCCTCCCTTCTTCGCAGTAAAGGTGTCAGACTCCTTGGGTCCGTACCACGACCCGCATTTGGCCTATGGTCGTGGGGGTCGTTAAATGATCTCCAAATATCCAAGGAACCAATGACCGAAAGCACTCTGCCCACCTTGGCCATTTTCAGACCCAGCCAGGTTTCAGAAACGCTAAAATGCAGTGAAAATGCGAGTAAAAAGAGGATAAAAAGCAATGAAAAAGGCAATGGAGTCACAGCTTTATGAAGACCCATTTCCCAGAGTGCACCTGTCGTCCATTTGGCCACCATCATCCTCTTCGGACACATTACGCCATTGATCCGCCTAAGAGCAGCCAAGACGCACTTTTAGAGACACTCATAGGTGTCCTTTATGAGGGCAAAAAAACTAGAGACTTTAATCTGTTTTTATATGCAAACCACGAAGGGATTAAGGGACGACGTCGGGTGGCGCCAGTGGCGCGTATCCGCTACTGTAACCATGGAACAATTCAGGGAGAATTCTTGGGCAATTCTCTTAAAGTCAAATGTTAATACTCATGGCTATCACTGCTACCATATGCAACCATAAAGTCAACTTCAACCAAAAATTTAAATTTAAATCGTGCATGGAAACGTCTTTTACTTACTTAATTAAAAGTGAATTTTACAGATTTTACTTGACTCGGCAAGGGTGTGCTTTGGTTAAAGCGAATTCACCGAAGCGTATTTTATGCAAGTTGACTTTAATTTCGGCATACATATACGCTTAAACATAGTGTATAACGAAGGTCTTTTTCACTTTAGAAATACTGGTGGTTAAACTACTTTTGTGACTACTTGTTTGTTGCTAGTGTATCTTCAAATGTTTTATTTAGGGTCAAAATATTCATGAAGTTAAATACCTGCTATTATTTTTTGGAGAAATTCGAGCAGGAAAATTTCATTTCGTCAGTTTCTTGTTCCCATATTCCTATTTTCAGAAAATTGTAATAGTATCAGTTTGTGATTTTCTGAAAATTATCCTGTTCCCATTTTCCTATTTTCTGAAAATTAGTATATTATCAGTTTGCCTTTTTCTGAAAATTATCGTGTTCTCATTTTCCTATTTCCGGAAAATTATCATATTAGATTCCCAGTTTTCGATTTTGTGAAAATTATTCTATGATGCACAGTTTTTGTTGAAAATATTTTTAGCATCGGCCAGGAAATTATAATTTTATCAGTTTCTCATTTTCTGAAAATTATCATATCCCCAGTTTCTTAATAAGAAACTGATAAAAAACAAGGAAATGGATATTTTCTTGCCTACATGTTCATGTATGCTAATAGTATTTCCAACCAAAACTGGGAATATGATAATTTTCTGAAAATTTTCATATTTTCCTAGGAAATGTTGTTAGGTTGTCAAGACAATGTCATTTTATTAATTTCTCATTTTCTAATAAGAAACAATAAAATAATAAAAAAAATTATTATAACCTACATGTATGCTAACAATATTTCCAACGAAAAATCATGACATAATAGTTCCAGAAAATGAGAAACTGCTAAAATGATGTTTTTTGGCAGAGTCCAACAACATTTCCTATGAAAACTGGAACTGTGATAATTCTCAGAAAATAATTTTCTGAAAATTAAACAAAATAATTTTATTAGTTTCTTATTTTCTGAAAACTATCATATCCCCCGTTTTTGCTGGAAATATTGTTGGACTCGATTTTAGTTGGAAATATTGTTAGACTTGGCCATTAGATATAATTTGTTCAGTTTCTTATTAACTGAAAATTACCACATGTACAGTTTCTTATTTTCTGAAATTATAATACCTCCAGATTTGGTTAAATTAAATTATTGTTGACATCGGTCAGGGAAATTTAATTATACCAGCATCTCGTCTACAGCATTTTATCATATTCCCAGAATTCGTTGGAATTATTCACTCACGAATTATACAAATAACTCAAAAAGTATTGATTAAAATAAATGGGGTTTAATGTCTTCCTCGATTCTCCTGTTTATTTTCGAATGGAAATAATAAATTACGAGTCATTTCTTGGATATGAAACGCAGTGTTTGAAGTGCAGTCTATTTTTATCCATTTGCCATTTATAAATGATAAACGCGAAAAAATGGGACTAAAATGGTCTGAAAAAAATATCTTGACGTGTATATTATTTATAGCAGGAGTTGATTTCAAATGTTAACCGGCTTGTAAATAGATAAGTCTTTATGACCACCATAAAGTTTTTCATCTAGCGCTTCTTGGTGCCATTACGTCATATAACAATTGTGACAGGTTGCCAAAAATGAGATTTCGACCATATAGTCTTAATAATAAGTCAGGGTTCATACCGTCTGGGAAATGAAATGTGATCAGGGAGTCATTTTGCGATCAGATCTATAATTTCTAAAATTTCCGCCATATGGTATATTTTCTCGGATCAAATATGTAAAATTTTTCTTGAAATTGCCTGGAAATTTTCTCAAGTGTCTGGAAAACCATGAAAAAGTCAGGGAAATTCAATTGAAGATTTAGCTAGTCATCTTGACAGAAAAATACAAAAATATTGTTAATGTTTGTTGCAAAAAAAAATATTTTTAATAACATGTGACATTTTTTATTTGATAAGTCGGGGAAATTGATCAGATTTGGTCAGGGAAAGTCAGGAAAATTGAGTTGCAAGTTTTGGTATGAACCATGTTATTATTTCCAAAAAAAAACATTTCGAGGAAAATATCCCTAAAAGCCATTATTTCTTGTAGTTTTTCGAAAAAAATGTTCGTAAAATCCATCATTGGTATATGTTTGTTTGGTAATGTTGACTTATAAACCTACCATTCATTTGAGATCTAGTTTCTCAAAAAAGTTCTATCAGGGCGTTTTAATATTATTGCTAAATATGGTTTTCAATAGAACTGTGGTACAAGTTGGTCATTACAACAAGGATCATACAGTCAGGAAAACTCAGGGAAAGTCAGGGAAATGAAATGTGGCCAGGGTAAGTCGGGGAAATTTTGGCAAAATCAGGTGAAAGTCAATAAAAACATTCCAAAAAATTGTGAATTAAAATTTGTTGACTTTATGCAATATCAAAAAGGAGGGTCCGAAAAGCTGCTAAACAGAGGCAATTGACCAAGAAGTGTTGTAGTTGCACAAAAAATACAAAAATACAGTGTGGCAAATAAAGTTAATTTTACTTACATTGACATTTTTTATTTGATAAATCAGGGAAATTAATCAGATTTGGACAGGGATAGTCAGGGAAAAAGTGTCAAATTTTGGTATGGACCCTGTACAAACACGTTTTTAAACTTTGTAAAGTTAGAATATGGCTTTGGAAAATTCATACATTAGTAACCGTATGAATTTGCCACTTAAATACTATAGCGTTGATTCGTTGACTATCACCGAATAACATTGTGCTACAATTTTTGTCCATGTCTGTCTCAACGATTTTCTTGCTCAACATCCTAAGACGTCCAAACTGAAAGTTGTGCTTAATCATGTTGTTACCACCTGTGTTTACATTGCTGTCTAGGTTCGCGATCATCCTCGTAAGAAAAGCATTTTCGTTGATCATGAAATATGAAAACGTCATCTCTGGCAGGCCTTTATAAGGTCATAAACATGGCACCAACATCCCACCCTACATCATAATGCATTTAGCACCGCATATCAGTTGCCATTTAGATAGTGGATTATTTGGGTGCTATAAGGATTGCCTTTTTGCCTGACTGGCTTAGCTGGCTAGATCTGTCTTACTTGGCCTCGTGAATTGTGATGATGGTGTTGAACTGGTCGTAAAGAAACTGATTTTTTACTGTAAACCTTCCTAAACCTGGCTGCTTCCTTCTCGTTATGGCTTTTACTGCATTAAAACATCCAGAGCCATAAGAAGTGCAATAGTGCAGGTTATCACCACGTGAAATTCGCTAATAAATGTAAAATATGGGCACGGTGGCTTTAAAACTTTGCATTTTATTATCGAGAGAGGGAGCCACGGTCTGCTGCACATTAAAACGAAAATACAGTAAAACCTCCAAGGTTGACCACCTCCCTATGTTGACCACATTTTTCACAAATTTATGAGTAGAATTTTTTTTAAAAAAAAAAAGTTGCCACTGCATTCCCTTAATTATTATTTCTCAATATTTTGTTTCTAATAATGTTGCCTTTCGCGATCCTAAATTATTACTATTGCTGAACAAATTTTTATATGGCAACATATAGACAAAAATCTATCATTTAACCCCTAGTTTAAAAAAAATTCGCCTACGGCGTTTCTGGCAGTATTAATATTTCATAAAATTTCTAAAGTCCGCAGAAATTCAGTACTGTATTGTTGACATACAGAATGTGTATTTTTCTCAAAAACTGCCCGTTATATTTACTTCACTATTAATTTAGCTAATAATTATACAAATTCATTACTCGTGATCTAAATTTCCGAAAATTTTGTTAAACTTCGATTCAGGGCTTGAAAATGAATACATGTACTATTTTTCTGGTCTTATGTTGTGTAAAATTTCGTGTAAAATGTCAGGGAAATTGATGAAAAGTTGTCAGGGAATGTCAGGGAAATGACTACAAGTTGTTAAGAAATGTCAGGGAAAGTTAGGGAAATCGATTTGAAAATTTGAACGGTCACCCTGACTAAAGTATCAGCTCGTTTTTGTGCATGCAGGAAACTGGATCTTTCATGTATCGATTCCAGCATTTACTGTAAGCTTATTAGGGTTGCACACGTAACCAAGCAGTAAACAAATGTGGCCCAGGGCTCGTAATCGGCATTTGCAACGTGACAAATGGCCGTTAGGATGGATTTGTTGAAGAAAATCGACTCGAAATTTCTTTTGGTGTGACTGGTCTATAGGAGCATTTCCTGAGGGCTTAATACCACCATTGATCCGTCTTGTGTTTGATCAATGTTTATCTTCTTTTTCACGTGGAATTGGAGACTTGGCTAAGCATGCTTGATTTATTTTTGTTGGTTTTTCATTCCTGTTAAGTAAGTGGACTATTGGTCCTTTATGTGTCCATCGTACGTGGCGCCACCTGGTGTCGTGGACGTTATTGGCTGCACTGTACATTATGCCCTGATCCAGTATGCAGGGTTCATCCCGTCAGAGAAAGTCAGGAAAATGAAATGTGGTCAGTTAAAGTCAGGGAAATCTTGATATTTTGACCAGTAAGTCAGGTGAAGAATTTTTTAATATTTCAAAAAAGTCTTCAAAAATGCAGTGTCTGACATCTAGTGGTTTCAACCACTAGTGTTCGCATCATTATTAATATTCATACACTGAAAATTCAATATTGGTTTAATTTTTCAAAAATTTAGCCTATGACGTTCCTTATATTATTAATATTATTATTTCTTCTTACAGAATTGTGGGTTAATGCCTTCATTTCGTGATCAGATCTATAATTTCTAAAATTTCCGCCATATGGTATATTTGCTCGGATCAAATCTAGAAAAAATGTTTCTAGAAATTGTCTGGAAATTTTTTAAGTGTCTAGAAAAGCTGGAAAAGTCAGGGAAATTCAATTGAAGATTTGGCTAGTCATCCTGACAGAAACATACAAAAAATTATGATTAATTGTAGTGTTGCAGCTAAAGTTAATTTTAATTACATGTGACATTTTTTGTTTGATAAGTCAGGGAAATTAATCAGTTTTGGTGAGTGAAAGTCAGGGAAATTGAGTTGCAAATTTTGGTATGAACCATTGTATAGTCAATGTGTAAAAGTGGTAGAGGTTTTGACATCCCATAAATCTCCAATGGTCAGCTTTAAGTATAATCCATTTGTTTTAAAGTCCACCAGATGGCGCTGTAATCATTGCTTAAAACCTACTTTCAGCGTTAGCTGTGGATAATTTCCGAAATTTCTGCTAAGATGGCACTATAGTGTTTTACTATGTCGTTTAAAATCGATGTTTCAGATTTCCTACAGCGCCATTGTGAACATGTTGTGTAAGAAATAATGTGAGGAAGTTAGTGTTTGCAATGCAAATGATCAACGAATCTATTGATTGAAAAAAAAAAATGAGCTAAAATTGGACTGGCTGAATATGACACATGATACAGATTAAATCTTTAAGAAATCGTTTATCATTTCGCAGGCTTCAGTCAATTTTGATTGTGTTTCATGCATGGCTTCATCGCTGGTTAAGTTATCGGGGCTTCTTTTCTGATAATTTTCGATTTTCCTTCTCTTCAGATCTCAGCCAAGAACAGATTCTCCAACACAAAATCGCCGAATTGCGAGAGAGACTTCATCATTCTGAAATGATCAATCAAGAAAGAAGAAGAGATGTTTTGCAATTGCGTCAACAGTTCAACATCGTGTTAAATCAGGGTGAGTTTAAAGTTTTGAACTTGAAAAATTCCTACTTTAGATATGGTGACGTGCAAGTAGTATGTCATTACAAAATCGTGATTTTCAGACAACCCCCTCATCGTCTTCATTTTCAAAAACAATTTAGGGCAATCATTAGTCAAAAATGTGGAATTGACGAAAAAAAACTTCAAAATCAGATAAGAAATTAATTTTATCCCACATTTGAATATACAGTAGAACCTCCCTACAGTACAGTATGTAGACCACATTACAATTGACTTGACGGTCACCACATTAACTCAATTGAAGGTGACCTCTACATGTTGACCACCTGCACCTCTGTATGTTGTATGTTGACCACTTGGACTATGACACAATATTAATTTACTCTCTGTATGTTGACCAGCATGCTCTCAATATGTAAAGTATTGGTTACTTGCACAACTTATACTGTATACCCCTGACTGTACTTTACGTGTAATTGCTGGATAAATTTGCAGCAAGTTATCAATACTGCAACTCTTAT
>JAQGAF010003788.1:0-16272 GCA_034687865.1 Kryphioiulus occultus
CAGTTAGGTAACGTGGGGGAGGAGGAGGGGGTAAACGTAGGGGTGGCTCTGAAAAGTGGGCTTTTTTCAACGGACGGTCAAAGCGTTACCTTCCATCCTTCAGTGACCCTGTAACAGTTTTACCTGGATTCGGCCATGTGTGTCTTGTTTTAAACAGCCCCCTTCGGCAAAAGGGCTCTATAAAAAGCAACAGCTGAGGCGAGACGCC
Source organism: Kryphioiulus occultus (assembly GCA_034687865.1). NCBI lineage: Eukaryota > Metazoa > Arthropoda > Diplopoda > Julida > Julidae > Kryphioiulus > Kryphioiulus occultus. The sequence continues at coordinate 209 of JAQGAF010003788.1, forward strand.
TTCATTTCCAGTAAACGGGTGCTTATTTCTGGCGCGTGTGCCTTGCCCTCTTCTTCTTCAAGCACATTGCTGCAGACTGTCTTGTGCATTGACAGTTGCCGAATTCTTGCAGGAGAATGCGTCGCAAGATGTTGTCAGCAGCTCTCGTCAACGTCTGCATCTTCTTGTGTTTGACCATCGTGGCGAAGGCGCAGATTTTTCCGAGTGAGTAAACGGCTGTCGAACGCTTTTATAAAATTTTGAAATGCCTTTTTGGAGGGATTCACGTTCACGTTAGTCGGATGAGTGATTGTTTCGGGCCATGACTGTGCAAATGAAACTGACTTGCTCACTGCCGTTTGATTAATTTGCTGTTTTCCGTGTTTTTGCATCAGTTCGCAATGGATCGTTAAGTCAGATATTTCCGAGTGAGTAATTAACGCGGTTTGAAGTTTCTGTAGTTTGGAGTAGGTAGTGTAGCTAGTGGCGGCTATCAGTGCAATTTAGACTGGTGATTTGGGGTTCTTCAGGTAGAAATTCCAGTGATTCCCTATTTTAATCGCAAAAAGGTATTGGGCACCGTTCTTGTTGTAGTATTCAGTTATGGCGAAATTGAAAATGACTTGAAATATTATCTAGTTTTATATGCATGAGCAATTGGGTATTTTTCTTAGATTATTAAAATTGTTTGCAATTACTGTAATTTTGGAATACAGTGTACTTTATATTCCCTTCAGTTGTCGAAATTTCTCATTAAACAACAAAATGTTCTCTAAAACTCTGGTCAGTTCTTTGGTTGGTATTATTGTGAAAGATATCAGATGTATCACATTTAGCAAATTGATCAGGAATACCACATTTTTGTTAAAAAACTAAAAACCAAAATGAAGGTTTTTTTTCTTTCGAACTTTTTTAAAAAACTATTTTATGCAAGTATCTTGTAACGTTGACATTCTAACATTAGGGCGTTAGAATTAAAATGCGTCATCAGGTTATACAAGCTGCAATTTAGTAATTTGCGAGTTAGTACATTAATTTGTATTCGAGAACAATGTCAGCTCATAAAAGATATTGGATTATATGCATGTGTAGCTATGAACACAAAGTACATGTAATAAAAACTAATAGCTGAATTAAGATGCATAACATAATGCCAGCAGATACATATAGCTACTTTTTACGAAAACACTGCTCTGCACCACGTTCCAACTAACGCCCTTCTTTGCAAAAATCTAATCTACAGATTTATTGCAATTGGTCACAATAAATAGAATTAATCCAAGCATGGTGCAACTTATCGTGAAAGTAAACGCTAATACTAATAAGTAGACTAAATTTATCTCATAAGAAGTTATTTTCAAAAAATTCGTTAAAATTTAATTTTCGCAGTTTTTATAATATCTCAATTTGAGAAACAGTGAGCCCTGATAATGTGCATTTTTGCATGCTATTTTATAAATAGCCAGTTAAATATGGCACGGTGTGTGAGGTTAGTTGGTTTCAGTGTTTTAAGTTCCTCCTTTTTAGTCTCTTTTATCTGGAATGTCTGTGCATACCTTCAAACCACAAGAGCACGAACACAACTAATGATGACAAATAACAGTTTTCAGGGAACAAAACAGACCCCAGCCCAGTAATGCCCCATGTCGAGCTGAATCCGATGGACGATCAGGCACCTGCACCTCCAATTCTGACTGCACTACCCGAGGCGGTGTTGCTGATGGTGACTGTCCCTCGTCCAGCTCCTATATCTGCTGCATTCGTAAGTGTCTTTGGTGAAACCCATTACTAACAATTCGGCGCCTTTTTTAAATACAGCTTTTTTTGCCTTTCTCAGCTCAAGCCACTTGTAGTGAAACCATCACTAAGAACAACTCCTATTTCGTGAATCTGAATTACCCTTCCACCATCAATACTTCTGGCAATTGCATCGTTACCATCAACAGAGTAGGGGACAACATTTGTCAGTTGAGGTTGGATTTCGTCGAGTTTGAGCTCGCTCCTCCTATTGGTGGGTCTTGTCGCATGGACCAACTCAACGTGGTCGGGGTCAACGGAATTCCTGTTATTTGCGGCTACAATTCTGGACTGCACGGTTTGTGGTTTTTCGATGCTACAATTAACAAGCTGCTATAAAAGCGATGTGTTGGTGTATAGAAGCGTACTATAATTATGAAATACATAGTTAATGAACAACTTCTGTCGACGGTGAAATCATAGGGAAAGGGAGCATTACATCAGACAATTAAAAACCCATTGCAGCATGACGTATAATGTATTGCGGATATTCGATTATTAATTATGGCACACTTTTTTTGCAATTTGCAAACCCCCAACCCAAATATTGCTACAGGCATTGAACAAAAAATCCAAATGCCATTCAAATTTAGCGAGCTTTTTTGTATAAAAACTAGCTCCCTGAAATGGATTAACCTATAAGCAAACTAAGCACTTGCTTAGGGCATCAAGGGAAGTGGGGTGCAGAGTGGTATACATGTAGATGCTCAGATTGGGGCGAGTAGCTAATATGACCAAAAAAAAATTGTATATAATTATTAGCTTAGATTTATCATTTGGAATCTAGTTTTTCTAAAAAAAATTCGTCTATGGCGCTTCAAATTTACTAATCTCACAAGTTGGGCTAAACTATGTGGTTCTGAACTGTTTTAAAAAATGCATTATTGACGAATTCATTTTTTAAAATTGCTTTCAGTGCTCTCCTTGTTCGTTATAATTTTGTAAAGTTTTCTAGAACCTTTCCTAAAGCCATTATTTCTGGTAGGGATTTAAAAATCCACATGTTAAACAAAAATGTGTAAATACCTCATTTGTGGTCTTGTCTCTCTGTGGTCTTGTGTTTCAAAAAAATTCGTCTATGGCGTTTCCTTTATTATTAGAAAATATTTGTTGACTAGTATTGTGGAATAAAATCTTCCAGCATTTGTGATCTAGTTTTCGAAGCCTACGGGATTTTTCTGAACCCCCACATTTTTGTTTCGTTTCGAATAATTAATATTTTACTGTAAAATTTGATGAGATAAATATGGGAGGGGGATACCAAAATATTCCTCCTCCCCCCCCCCCCCCATTCCTCAAGATGATGACATACTAATTGTGATAAAATAGATAGCTTTAGCTGTTTTCAAACATTTGTTTTTAAAGTAATATTTAGAAAAGCTAAATCCTGCGTCTTTTCAATTTTTAGTATACGTGGACTTCCCCAAAGGTGTGAACTCCGTTCCATTATCGGTGGTGACAACCGGGCACAAACACAATCGACTCTGGAATATCAAAGTCTCCCAGATTGAATGCAATTCACCTTCCATAGGTAATTTACTCGCCGCTGCCTACCTGTTATAACATATCTCTCGCAAGCAATCTTTAAAACTAGAATTATCGTGCCGATTTTAGCACCTTCCGGCTGTTTCCTGTATTACAAGGGTCCATCCGGGTCGCTAAGAAGCTTCAACTACGATGCCCCTGAAGAATATCGAGGCTACCAGAGCGGATTGAATTATGGCATTTGCTTGAGACGAGAGTCTGGATTCTGCGGAATTCGATATAATGTCCATGAACCCTTCGAAGTCGGCGTGGAACCCAATGCGTCCGAGGTCCGTGCCAACACCGAAGGAACTTGCAACAAGGACTTTCTGATGATCCCCAATGGTGCTCTCGATCTGCAACCTGTAGGCAGTAATCGGTTCTGTGGGAACAGATTCCACGCTCAAGACGGTGCAGCTGACAGTGCCTTGATTTACAGTAAGTAGTGTTCAATAAGTTAGGCATGCCAGAAAAATGTGTTTTCTGCATCGAAATCAATCCACTTTTCCAGGTCATTTGATGCCATTCGTAATTTATTATGTCACGGACAAGACTTCGGATTACAAACTCGGTCGAGGCTTCTCCTTAGACTGGCAGCAGACGCCTTGTACGGGTAACTAAATTATAGTATTTTCGTAGGTGAGTCTTAGCCTTAGTATCTATTCGATTCCCGATTCCATCCTTAGTTGGACTTTACTAAGGAAACGCGTTTTCTTACCGTGTAGGCTATCTAAGCAACCCGAGATGCAACGAGGGTGAAGCAAAAACGATCGTTGATTGAACCGCGTTATTTATTGCCTTATTTATTTTTTATACATTTTCCCCCGTACTTTTTATGAATCCAAGCTAGCATATCATAATTTATTCATCATTCATCTAGAACCACTTGTCGGGTTTTTGTTCCCAGAAAATATGTCGGATTCCGGAAGCTCTTGGAAACACTGCCAGGGAGCGCAATTATAGTTGCATGGTTGTTGAATGTCAGTAACCCCCATAAACCTGAATTTGGTGATACAGTACATTTGATGAAATGACCTCAACAAGTTTTCAGGACAATAAATTGGTTTATTTGTCTGAACTTTAAAATGCGAAAAACATTTCGGAATAGGCTTTCGATCTGGTTATTTGAATCGACAAGGCCGTTCTAAGGAGTAACTGAAATAGTTTGAATCATTCATGCTATAAGCTCTCACAATACATATTTCATTGGTTTTTATCCGCTGGACGGATTTGTACACACGTCGCTTGTCATGTTATTGTCAATTTCGGCATGTCATGTGCCTCGTTGCTGTTCGGCGACTTGTGTGCCTGCATGCATCTGAAAATAAAATAAATATCGTGAAAATTGAAATCAGCATCCGAAATATGTTACTCGCGACATTTCATCAGCAAACATGTTACCTGTTCCTGCAAAGCAAGGACAAAAATCTGCGTAGTAACCGCCTTTAATTTGGGCAATCTCACAGCGGTCACCCCTCGATGCCATTGGGGCACATTGGCGGGCTCCTCTGGTAGGCGCCAAGCAACAGCCGCTGATGCAGTCCTCGTTGAACTTGCAGGGATGCCCGTCTGTGTTCTATAAAGAACAATCGTGCTAAATTCATCACATATTATTCCGAAAATGCGCTTGTTAACTCTTTAACTTGGACACACACAAAAAGTTGTGGAGTATAATGAGGTTTGAACTGATGGACAATGTAATCGAAACAATTGATGCACCTGCCCTTCCCTTCTTGGTTGAATAGTTAATTAGTAGAAATGTGTTTGTTCATACGCTGTAGTTTGTGATAACTACGGATGCTGTGTAAAATTGGTTTGCAAAAAAACGTTTTCCGGCCATAAAAGGGTTATGCATCAAGGAAGTCTGGTAATTTTAATTCCGCAAATTGCAAATCTATGTGTCCCTCTGGTTTTAGGTGATTTCCTCCCCATTGTATATGATCATTCACCTCGCTTCATTTTTTTTATTTTGTCATACATTTTGTAACAAAAAGGGCTTTCCTGACATGGTTTCAGCTATACAAAGCATACACTGAGGCGAAAATGCTGCTAATTTCGAGATTGTTGTTAGACCCCAACTCTAATTTTTGACTAAATGGGTTGCTAATATACACTGTACATGTAATTTTAAGTTTGATGTCAAGCGCCCCAAAAGTTCTAGCTTTATTGCATGCAAAGTATACAGCCTTGAAAGTATAGAGATTTGCGGCAAAATCGCAATTTCAGTGAATTCCGAGAAAGTTTGGGACAAAGTAGACGAAAGCTTTGCAAAAGTTTGCAGTAATTAACGAGTCGATCCATTGGAGTAAACATTGAACTTGAATGCATACGGAGGGGCACGTGGCGTTTATTGGCTGTTTGAGCGAAATAAAACAAATGTGCAACCAGAGACACCTTGCGTTCATTAGTTTCTTTTATGCCCTTGGTCAGAAAGGTGTCAAGTCTCGGGTTGTACGAGACTTCCGGTGTTCTTTGCCAATTTGAAATTCGAAACGCGTCAAGTAATCTCCGCAACATTTTCTTCCTATGGAGAGATGTGAGTAATCGTTTTGATTTGTTTTTAACGTGTTCATAGTATAATAATAGCGGAGAAATCCGGATATGAGCGACATTTACAATGGCGCCTAAATTGCAGCCGAAATGGAATGCGCGCGATTGAGCAATAGAAAAAATGCGGTCGAAAACACGACGACAACAAATGAACAAATTAAATTAATGTTGTTATTTTGACCTTCCAAATACATTGGAAACAATTAAGTTGTTTTCCTTGGTGCCAAAGATTCGATAAGTGTGAAAAATACTGTATATCGATATTTGCTCTGCAGACGTGGAATGTGCATGTTGTTCATCGACCTTTGATCGCATCGAACAATAACCGAAATTATGTTCATGAAATTTTCTATGCGCAAGATTATAATCGGAAATTAGGTTTAAATTGCCTTTATTGGGTAAAAAACATGCCAATAAACTCCCCCCAATCATCCTGATCACGACATTTGGGATGACTAAAGAATTAAGATGTCTATGGGTCATGGAAGTAATGAAATGAAATTGAAGTCATGGAAAAGTCATGAAATTAACATCAGGGTCATTGGATTTTTGGGTTTGATTGATGGACAATAAATGTATAAAAATTTGTTCAAGTTCATACATTGACATCCAGTTTTGCAAGAAATTTCGCATTTGGCGTTTTATTGATCAATGATCATATGGTACAGAATGTCTTCTTGCATTGCACGATGTTCGAATGAAAGTTCAAGGAATTCTAAATTCCGTTCATAAGATTAGCCACAGGACTCATAAGTTTTGCTATGACAATTAATGAACAAGCTTGTGACACTGTGGCCAGAACGCACTTACCTTTGGTTGCGCAGCTCGTTCAAGCAGGCCAGACTCTTCTGTTTGTTGTACAATTACTTCCCTTTTGGTTTTGGCGTTTTGAAGGACAATCGAGGGCACTTGATTTATCTCGAGCTCGTTCTCACTGTCATTTGCAGTGATTGAATATATGCCTGAACCTAGGCTTTCATGTGTTGAATTGGTCGGAATTTTTTGCAGCCCTTTACCTTCCTCCTTGTTAGGCTGACATGCGCCTAGCAGACAAATGACAAATTTAAATAAGCTCAAAAGTTCCATTTCAAGACTATCCAAATCACTGTATCCTATCCGATCTAGTTGCTAGCTTCGTTGTAAAATATGCCCTCAAATGCTCTAAATTCTGGTGCGAACTAGCCACGAATCTGCCTTGGCATGAAAATTCCCCACCTGCAAGATTCAGCAAATCAAGAGGCGAGAACGTCATAGTTTTTTGCTCATGTTACTTGATTGTGATGGCTGAACCTTGCGGAAGGATTTAGAAACGAACCACACCCACAGGTATTTTCATGAACGTGAAGTGGGTGAATTAAACACCCCTTAATATAATTGGAGACTTTTCCAACGTGGATTCTGATACAGGATGGGCATGGGAAATGTAAATTCCTTCATAGCCACTTTAGTGTCAAATTACAAGTTGGCAAACGCAGGCTGGTTTTGATAAAGAGTACAAAATTTAAGAAGGAATGTTATATAACTTAGACTAGAATATAATATTTGCCAGGATAATCTTGTGCTCCTTGTGACATTAAGGGCATTTTTAATGGAATTAAACATTTTAAAACGTTATGGCCAACTTCTTAAAACTGCTGTCAAGCACGTGCAGTGATATTGATCAATACCAGTAAAATCGTTTTACACTCAGTCCTCAAGAGACTACCGATTATCTGAAAATATAAGTCTTTTATACTCGACCCTAGCATTGCATAAAATTGCTTGCACACTTGCTTCTCATTATCATCCTGCCTATTTGCCAAATTAAAGCAAAACATTCGCTGACACTATGGTTTTTAGCAATGATTGGTGCAATGCTAAAATCGTTAGCATGCAAAATACAAACGATGTGCAGATGTCTTAGAAAAGAAAACTTAATATTGAATACAGAAATGCTTTTATGCTGATAATTATTATTCACGTTCCAAATCCAATGTTCTGGAAATCAATTCCTTGTTACACATTATATTTACATCAGATCAAATGATGAGGTGCAGTTTAAAAATAAAAAAGATGCACAATGCATGCATGACTACGAGTTATTTTGTGCAATTTTTTTTCAGAAATGCCTCCCAATTAAAAAGAAGTTCAATGAACCAATGAATTCAATGTCATTGGCCGTTGCACTGTTTTTATTATTAAAAAAACAAGAGTGAAGGATGAAGGGAGAGTTGGAGGGGGTTCGAGAACAAATTGGAACCGATGCAAAATGTTTAATGCGAAAATTGTCGTTTTTGAAAACCCACCTTACAATAAAAAAGGTATGCACTAATCAACAGGCATGTTAAATCATCTACTATCACACAGTAGAAAACTTGCCTACTTTCTGAAATTTTTTCCACAGCGGGTCATCCTCTTTCAATGCAAAGGTTAAATTGGCCACTTGGTAATAATTAGGGATAATCTGAATATTATTGATGATTGTTTCTAACATGTGGGCTCGTTCAGCCTGAATGGAAGCAAAGGCGCTTGCGCCATCCCCTCGCATGTGTGTGAAGTGGACATGTAAATGATAGTACGAAGGATGGTAGTGGAGAAAGGCGCGTAAGTGGTGCTTGTCTACGCCAAATCTGTGTTTTATAGCAGCCTGAAACGAGAATAAAAATGCATTCTAATGAGTATGCTTGCAATGATGCACTCACATAAGCAAATATTCATTTTACAAAAAATTCAACTAATATTTTTGCACATTCTCACATCTACCACTCTGAACCAAAATACATGTACATTGTAATGTGCATGTACAGTGAAATCGCAATACATATACAACAATTACAATTTTATTTTTTGTCAGCATCTTGTCTGAATTCAGGTTTTCTGCCTTACTGATCAATTAACTATTTTAAGGATGATCATGACAACATCATTCTACTGCAAAAATAGATCCTATTAACTTACCAAAGCTTTTTTCTGGATGTTTTGCAGAAGAGGTACGTGGGTGTTATTCAGCTCCCTAATTGATGTGATCCCTCTTTTATGTACAATAGCCACCAAGTACAGTTCTTCGACCTTTTCTAGATTCCATTTCATATCGGGGAGTAAAATGAAGCCTAAATCAGGATCGGGGTCCTCGAACACAATTCTGTCTTCCTCACACTTGTGAACCAAAATGTTTTCTACCCACTGAAAAGGAAGTGACACGATTGGGATGAGTTTTATTAGTGAATAGGAAACTCCATAAGTCCTTACAATGTACAAATTAATACACAGTTTAATTTTTATACCTGTAAACTAGAGTGAGCGATGTCATCGATATATGGCTTGGTAATATTTGAATAGTCTTTCGGCGTTTCCACAACCAGACAAGCAGGTGTTGAACGATACTTTTCCACGTGTTTTTCTGTTGCTGGGTGAATAATTGTTGCTTTGACGCCTGAAACAAATAAAAAATGCTATGAGTGAAGCAAACTTGAATAATTAAATAGTAGTGTGAATAACCCATAATATCAGTTATAATAATCGTATCCCAGGATATTGCACCTATGTAGACATTGTGTCCTTGTCATAATTAATGTTTAAAACCAATACATTTAGCCTAGTGAACTTAAATAAATTATTGATATAATTTGTGAATGTCCCTTTCCAATGTTCATAAATGATATTTTAATGACATCAAAAAGTAAAATCGTGGGTGCAGCTAAAAAAAATCTCCAAATGTCGATCTGGCTCGACTTCTGGTATCTCCAGTCCTGTTTGCATACAAAAATCAGCATAGACTTGATGGCCTCTATTATTTCAGAGGCAAAATAAGTTCGCAAATTTTTTTCAAACGCCTTTAGTCACTATGTTCATTTCATGGAAAGTTTCCTCTTTGAGCATCACAAAGTACAATTACAAGTACACGAACTACAGTAGGCATTCAAACGCCACCTATTATCGGTCGTGTGTGACACTAATCGGTCTCACCACGTCCCTAAACGGTGGGCTAATGCCTGTTGGCTAAATGCACGATTATGGTTGTGACCCGCAAAAAACCCCGATAAGTCGCTCGTTTCATTGACGAATGATGGACACGCAGTCGAAAACCTGCGAACGATAACGAAATCTATCTCATTAATTGTTGGGGTATTGTCACCGGAAAGTGTCTGGTGGCACCGTGTAATTGCCGCTCCTTTTCGCAAATAGCGCTCCACATAGGCTGGCATGCGAACGGGAGGGAGTCGAACGGGGCGCTCCGTAGCGCGCCGCCATTCCAGACGAGTCCAAGTCCAGAGCGCGGGGGTGGCGCTCGTTTCACCTCGATTTTTAATTGCATTTTATAAAAGCCAATTAAACGTACCATTTAACTCCGGCTGAATGGTGCAGGCATAGGTGCCGTAAATATCATTATGCAACTGCTGGTTGAGCAAAGTCTGTCCGGTGAGAATTTTGCCCACTTCGTTTTCTTTGAAAGCGGTTTTCTCCAAAATGATAACGGCGTCTCCGTCCCGATCTTTCACTTTGCACCGCAGAAAAACCGATTTGGTGCTCGCGTTCACGCTCAGCACTTCCTTGGCCGTGAAATCTTCGAGGTTTTTCAGCGTCTTGTGGACACTTTTTTTAAGCGCCTCTTTTTTTAGGCGTTTAGACGGCACGCGTTGAACGGCGATTTCTGGCTCTCTGTCGTTGTCGCCGCGCTTGTTGGCATCCATGTTTTGTTTACTAGCCGTCATAGACAACGAGCGAGGGGACTGGACGCGTTTCGGATGTTACCCCAGCCTAGCAGCGCACGGATTCCCCCAGTCCGCACGCAGACGGGAAGAATTTCGACGACTTTGATTCCAGCCCTGTCGACTTTCCTGTAGATTTTCCCTTCAACTTTGTCGATAATGTACGGGTTGATAATGCTGGCGAATTGTTGCACTCAGTCGTCGCAATGAGAAGGGGTGCAGGGCACTCACCCAGAACACCTGAAGATATCGAGAATATACGTCACAGGCGGAAATTTTCATGATGAATTTTAAAATTTTTGGACTTTCCATTACTTATTTCGAAGCAAAATTGGCTAAAAAGCATCATGTGTCGTCCAGATTGATAAAAAATTTCGCCTACGGCGGTGTCAATTCAAATTATTTTCGTTCATTGAATGTCATGGATTTTGGGGGATTAAAGCCTTTTGGCTTTCCATTACTAATTTGTTTTTAGAGAACAAAATGAATTTCAAAATTTATTTGAAGTTCATAAGTAGTATAAGTTATTACAAATTATAATAACTTTTCAAATTCATTTTGTTCTCCAGAAAAAGTAATGGAAAGTACAATATTTTTCACTTGGTGGGTCGAAGGCAGTTTTGCCCCATCGCCGTTTTTCGTCAAACTTTGATCATAATATGAAGGCGTTTGATCAAGTTTGTTACATTACTATTTTTTGCAATATTTTGGATTCAAATCCATCTTTTGTGATCTACTCCTTATGTTATCATCTTTTAGAGGGGGTATTGACCTAATGATGGCAGGGAAGGTTTTTTTATCATTAAAAAATGGCTAAACTGCATCATTTGTCGTCCAGTTTGATAAAAAAATTTCGCCTATATATGGCGGTGTCAATTCAAATTATTTTCGTTTATTGAATGTCATAAATTTTAGGGGGGGAAAAGCCATTGGACTTTCCATTACTCTTTTGCTTTTGTAGAGCAAAATGAATTTCAAAAGTTATGATAAGTTCATAAGTTATTACAAATTATAATAACTTTTTAAATTCATTTTGCATCCAAAAAAAGTAATGAAAAGTCCAGCTTTACAATTACATTACTTTTCTCTTGGATGGTCGAAGACAGTTTTGCACATCGCCATTTTTTGCCAATACTTTTATCAGTATTAAGACGTTCGATCGATTATGTTTATTAATATTACAATATTTTGGATTAAAATCCATCCATTGTGATCTAACAGTTATGTCCTCATCTTTTGAGAGGGGGCGGGGATATTGACCTAATGATGACAGGGGGAAGGGTATTATAAAAAAAATTGCTGAAATCCATAATTTGTCATCCAGTTTAGTAAAATGTTTCGCCTCGGCGGGGTCATTCAAATTAATTTCGTTCAATGAATGTCATGAATTATGAGGCATTAAAGCCAGCAAGTAAAAAATAACTTTCCGAACTTATTATATGCGCTAGTAAATTATAACCGCTAAATTTACGTTTTACCTTGTAGAATGTGACGTTCACTAGTGATCAGTGTTCTTTTTTAAGTTATAAGTGCCGCCGTTTATTCATAAAAAACAGTTGAGTTGGGAAAATGTTATGTTTCGATGAATGTTATATGGATAACTTGATTTCACTTTGCAAGCAATCTTTTGCACAGGATTTATTTTGAAATTATGCATTTTCGTAAAATTCCTTTAGCTCAGACACGAACTGTTCTCAGAGATGATAATTAGTGTTGTTTGACTAGGCGCCAAGGTACATTGCTCAAGCATTACTCGTTTAGGTCAAATCGTTTTTAACTTTTTCTGGGAAATAAAATAATGTCTACAGTAGTGCGGAGAAATGTTTGAGAAACAGAAATGCCAGCATGAATGGTTGTGGAAATGTCCCCAAAATCGTCCCATGGCTGGATGCTTCGTGGTTGTCGTCCCCTATGTAGGGGAGTCAGGGGGGTAGTGGTGGCACAATGAGAAGGGTGCTGTATGCGGTGCTGCGTAACACAATCGAAATGTGGGCCCACGTTTACCTGGAGAGGAGGCTAGCCAGTTTTCTCGTTGCTCCTACTAATGACTTTTACCTTCCTCACCTTGATTCACCTGAGCAATAACGAGACAAGGCTCCTAAGGAGAAGAAGTATGTGTGCGAGAGAGAAGTGGTCGAGGGGAAAAAACGACCAAAAAATCACGTAATTAACACGTAACAAGCCGTACACGGATAACGACTGACCGATCAAATTAGAAGAATCTTACTAAACTATTTTCAACTCCTAAATCGAAGTTTTGACAGCGGTTTCATCAGCAAGGGATGTGCCAAGTGGAGGCGTCATGAGAATTCCCTGAATTTACGCAGAATTCTGCAGTTTCAACCAAAGGAGGTAAGACCATCTTTGTTACTTTTACCGGGGGTGGTTTTGGTGCTGGTGCAGACATGTACTGTATATGAGAATTTGGTTTGAGAAACATTAAAGAAATGCAGAATTTTCAGGCTTTAAAGCCGGGCCATTTCTAAACAGGAAGTAGCACAAGTGGACATTGTGTTTAGTCGGTGTTCTCTAGTAAAATACACAAGTATAGATCACCAATAGTCTTGATGATATCAAGGTTTTGCTAAAGATTTCAATTAGAAATTCATAGGAAGGAAAATAAAGTTTTTGAAAAACACGAAACTAATTCATGTATAGGTGTGTTGAATTTGGGCGATTGTTTTCAAATTTTCCGAATTCTCTGAATTTCATCGCTGATTGATAAACTTATTATACATGTACTTCGTTTTAAATCTCTTAAATTGATGTTACAACTTCAGTGCCAATGAACCGGACCGATACGTTTTTGACATGGTTTGAGAATGAGCGAAACAGGGTATCCAAAAATAACTCTACAAGTGGTAGAACGTTTGGTGCGCGCATTACTTTGTACTTGCTATTCTAAAAATATCGCTAAAATTGGTTTTCGGCTCTTTATTTTTATTTTATTTTATTGAAAGAAATCTGAAAAACATGGTTATACCCTATTGCAGACACACGGTCTCACCTACATGTAATTTTTCAAAAAAGTATGTAGGCCTATAAAAATCTTGAAAACTTGAAAAACGTAATTGCTTTTTATTGTGTTCTTATTTGGCGACCCATTTTCAAATCTTGACTAAAAAATCGAATAAAAATGAGAATTTGTCTAGACGTTAATTTAAACCTTAATTAAAACTAATTATTCTGTTGATTGTGGAAGCAATGATACCTTTGGAAATCTGACGATGAAAGTTATTTAAAATACCTGTAAGCTAAAAGGTTCCATAACCATTTAGAAAGTAATGACCCCACCTGCAATTAAAATTAAAATATTCAGAATTCAGTCTTTTTATCTCGCCCAAAATGCATATACTGTATAAGGTTTCTGCAAAAAGTCACAAACAACAATAAGAAAGGAAGTAGACGTTTAAAAACCTCCTCTTTCTTCATTCAAAACAGACACCCACACAAAACGTCAATTCCGTTCCACTTTTTAATTTCATATACTGTGCACTCACAATCGCCGAAGCATTTTTTAGGCTCGAGTCTTTTCAAAAGCGTTTTCCATCGTATAATATGTGGAACAATGCGATTCAAGCACAATACGTATAGAATAATAATAATAGAAGTGAGTGAAATTGCTGGTTGAACGTATCTGTGTAGATAGTCAGGAAAATGGGTGAATATAAGCAGAAAAAATGGTTCTGCTCGAATGCATCCTGGGTCTATGGCCAGCAACGTAACGTTAGGCCTTTACATAACTTGCATAATTCCTATCTAAACAGAAACGCCATTTTAAAAATGTGTCCCGAAATGCAGGTTGGTCATTAATGAAATTAAGCGTGACAAAATCTCGTTGGCCTAGAAAACCAACTGCGATATCCAACTCGCAAGGGGGCATGAAAAAGGGCATTGGATGATATCGAATGTCCCATTGTCTGTTCATTCACTGATTTTGTTTACAGAATTAAATTAAATTTCACAACGAGGCGATACTGACTAGAACGAGTAGAACAACAACAACAACACAAATTTATGATTGTTTCGATTCCCCGGTTTTGCCAAGCAATGAAAAAATATAGAACACTGTACTACATTCAACAACTTTGTTTATCGCAAAAAGAAAAAATTCAAATCATCATTGAGATTGCACTTAGTGTTTTTTTGTTATCTCATTTAAATTTATTAATTTTTGGTGCCTCGACCACTGTAAAAAGTCTGTTGCATGAACATTGTTACAAAAGTTTAATTATTCCAAACTCCAATAACTATAGCTATACATAATGGACATCAATTGACCGTGTGTATTATTTAATGTTTGATAAGCCGTGCGCAAAATATATGTCACTATTACCCGAAATTATCATAATTAAGTCTATTAAAAGATTTCAAATGTGATTCTTGCGGTATCGAGTTATTCAAGTTTTGTGTTACTCGTACGTGAGCATTTCGAACTTTCCAACGTGACCGCGCGGCTGACTGACCTCATTTCATTCCCGTTTACAAGGTTAATACTGGCAGGGGTGTGGAAAGGGTCATGAGGTCATCCTAGGTCACTCCTCATTGCACCCTCAAACAGCAAAATTCTTCTGATCAACCCTCACACACCGAAATACCTGAAAAGTTTAAAGGCCATGCCAGGCCGTTTCGAGAATGCATACCGCCATTCATGTTGTCAAATTTGATTTGAGAGAAAGAGCAGGATTTCTTTAGTTGTTCTCCAACCAATTTCTTGGTTACATACTGTATGGCGTAAAAAGATACTTTGAAACCATTATACTAGCACTGTAATACTGATCTTCATTATCTTGCATCATGATATGACCAAGCTGATCATGTGATGCAAGATACTGAATATCAGCATCATCTTGCGGCATTTTAATCCTTTTATTTTTTAAAAAATATTCTTATCTTTTGCCATAGATTCCGAAACCTCGGCCCGCAACGTTTGGCAAGATGGAGCACTACAGGCCCCAAATGCGCGCGCCCAACCAGCCACTTCCGGTGGGGGACAGTCGCACCCCGGTCGCCTGGCGACATCGGGAGCAGAACTTCTTGAACGCCCAGCGGGCGACCACGCCAACGTCCACCGAGACGGACGAGACGTCCTCCGAGATGGAGACATCCGTTTCCGGCCGACGCTACAATCGCCTACTTCCGCCAATCTACGCCCCACGCACCAACACCATTCGCTCAACGCGTAGCGTTCCCGCCCTCAACATGGTCAACACCATGGACGGCGAGCCCTGTCCAGTACACGGTGGCACCCTCATGCTCCATGGCCATCCTCATCCTCATCCTCACCATCCCCAGATGGCGTTCCACCCTCAGCCCATGACACAGACCATGCGTAGGGCTGGGTCCATGTTCGATGTCCGCGTTGGGAACTATTACCCTGCCCCCGTTTACAGTGGCCATCCCATGCCTGGCTACGCACCCCAGCCGCTCAATGCAAGAACCCTAGACAGGAAGTCCCACTATGGCAGCATTCGCAGCATCCACAGCATCCAGGCAGCCAACGCCCTGGTGGCGGCCAAAATGGGC
>JAQGAF010003789.1:0-16269 GCA_034687865.1 Kryphioiulus occultus
CGCTTGCAAATTCCAAAATTGGCCGGACATATGTGGTGAATGCCCTCCATAGGGTAGGCACATGCCTACATTTGAAGCACTTGAGGATGAGGTTGGATCTCATGTGGGCATGAGCAGCTACCACTGAGCAGTGTTGAGAGAATTTCAGATCCTGGCTGAAGATCACCCCAAGGTCCCGTTGTTTCGTGACCCTGTTGATGACCTCACCATCAATGGAATAGGGGTGCATTGGGTTGCCATGACCGAGGTGAAGTAGGCAACACTTGGTTGATGCCAGTGGTAGTTGCCATATTCTGGACCACTCTACTGCACTGTCCAGGGAGTCTTGGAGGGTCGTCCTCTGCCAGAGCTCTTTTACCTCCTGGAGAAGTTTAGTGTCATCTGCAAACGCATAGGTGGGGGTCTGAGGTCTACGGAGAAGATCATCAATATAAAAGATGAACAGGATTGTATTGCACAACATATTCTTCAATGCACAAGAACTAAGCTTACATACAGTATAACAGTGTGCATTACACAACACATCGCAATATGCATTACATAATGCAATACAAACTGTTTAAAGACACCTTTTACAATGCAATCGGAAATACTTTTTAAAACG
Organism: Kryphioiulus occultus; assembly: GCA_034687865.1. Classification (NCBI taxonomy): domain Eukaryota; kingdom Metazoa; phylum Arthropoda; class Diplopoda; order Julida; family Julidae; genus Kryphioiulus; species Kryphioiulus occultus. The sequence goes on from JAQGAF010003789.1 coordinate 605, forward strand.
CATTTGTCAATACAGCTTGAAACGAAATTGTCTCAATCTACATACATTTTAAAATGTATTTTTCAATGCATATCTTATAACACATTTCTAAATGAATTACCTTTACATGTGGGGTAACGAGCAAGCAAAATGCATGTACATTATCATTATATGCAGGGAGCATATCGACGCAGATAGGCAATTTCTGAAACTTCGTCAAATTTCGCAGAAATTGCCAGGGAAAAAAAGAGGTGATACGTCGCTTATTCAGCGTGAAAATCCTCACCGTGTCTGACTTTTACGACTTTCAGGCGCAAATTCCGTCAGTTTTCCATCTTTTTTTCTGTTCTTTTACGAGGATTTTTTTCCCACTCTTTCTTCCTATCAACTTTCATCACAGCTATGAAATCGTAGTGGATTTAGTCAACTTTTCGTCATATTCCCGAGTCACAAATTTAAGTGATATTTTACGAAGCAAATGATTTTTTTTTGGCGCTGGAATGACAGCTTTTACGCTTCACATTTTCCTCCATTTTGCCAAATAGTCATCGGTGGATTCAACGTCTTGCATTTTTGATTGAAATAAATTTGCGAACGCATTCATTCGTTGGCGTTTTTAAGCGACGAAATGAAACGCTGAATAAACCGACGATTGTCGAGGGAGAAAAAAAAATACATGTAACAGGAATTCATATTTGCTTCGCACTATGAAAAGCCAGTTTATATTAAACTCACCCGTCTGAATACAGCGAATAAGGAGATAGCAAAATCAAGTGCTGTATACAGGGTGTCCCGAATGTATGAGTGTAATCTCAACCTTGCAAAACAGTTTATATACCGGAAATTAACCATTCCAGACTGTTCTAAAGTAAAATTTGGTCATTTCGTGAACGACATCCAGTTGGATTTCTGAATTTCGATGCATAAGGAGGCCCTGAAATGGCTCCGAAGAGATATCGTTCAAACGTATTTTTCTGGAGAAAGTGGTTGAACCCATCAAACAATCTTTAAATAAAACTAAAAAATGAAAAACAGATCGTAACTGAACATTTAACTGAAAATGTCGCCGCATGTTTCCTTAATTTATATGAAAATGCAAAACAAATGTTTTTTTCAGCAAGCACCACTAATGGAAGAAATTATATTGCAAATTAATCAGCATCACTAATGGAAGAAATTATTTTGCAAATTAATCAGCATCGACATTTCCTACTTCGTCGAAATTTATTTTATTTAAAAAAGGGCTGGGGGATTTGGTTATTTACACGAGTGAACTTGAATGAATAATAACAATAATTCTGTTCGTTTCAATTTTACAACAAAAATAAAGTTTACGTGAATGTTTTGATGTGACTACAACATTTTTACAATGTTTTCTTCATTTTAACTTTTAAAATTCTAGTTGAACATGTTTTTACAGGGTTTCCCCCAGAGATGATATTTTCAACTTCCCAGACTTTTCCGGGTCTAGTAATGACGTAATACTTGAACGTTCCCGAATTGCAGCTAAAACTGAAAACATCAACATTGGGTTTTCCAAAGAGCCAAATTCGATGAAAGTTTAAGGAAAATTGGGCGAACCCATACATTACAAAAGCTGACATTTATGGCAAAACTTCCAACTCTAACCGATGAGTTTATCAACTTCAATTCTACGCAGCCTTATTAGGTTTCATCATTTTCCATGCAAGTTTTTTTTATAAACATTCAAGGTTGCACCGCATTCAGCCTCTCAACGTTCAATAGTTGACCTCAGTCGCACCTTTCGCATTCACATACTTTTCTGGGTAGCAAAAAAAATAATAATTTGATTTTTTTTCTGTTAAACGTCGGTCCCAACGTCGCAAATGGCAGGGATTTCCCATTGAAAACCTGGCACATGCACTTTCTCCCGTATTGATTTTAATGACATCAAGCACAAAAGCGGCATTTTATCGAAATCCAAATGCTTCAATAAGCAAACGCGAAGCAAAAATGCAAAAATCAAAACCAACTTCTGGCATTTATATTTCAGCGAAGAAGAAGAAAAAAAAATACAGGAAATTCGGACGTCTTTTCAGCGCTTCGAGTACACTTATTGAAGTCAGGCAACCGAAAGAAGTCAGGAAATTCAAAAAAATATCAAAAAACTAAAAATATGAGTAAACGCCAGATTTTTAATAAGATTTGCAGGGAAATGAAAAGAAATATTTGTCTGATAATACTTGCTTTTTTCCCTTCGTTTCTTGTTTTAACGGCATTGAACTGCGATACACTGTTTACCAGACTAGCAAAATCGTTGATTTTGCAACGACAAAACAACGTTGAAAACTTACATGTACTATTCGATGATTTTATCGAATTCTAAACATTTATTAAAGTAATTCCATAACAATTGCGTCTTGTTTTTAAGCAGTGTTAAAGACTTGTTTAAAGAAATGTATTGCACAAAACGTTTTCTGATTACCTCAACTGGTTTTTCAACGGGTATTTATGCATGTATTCTCTTTAATTTACCGTTTGAAATTTGAACAAAACCCAGCACCACTAGACTGAATATTCAAAATATTTACCTTTCCGTAAACCAGTGTTGTTAATCTATTTCGTAAAACCTTCCCAAACCTTTTCCCTAAATCATAATTCATCACCCAAAAAACTTACAAACTGAAATTCTGCCGAAATTATTGGATGGAAAAATGTTATTCCATTGTTATTCCAAAGGAAAACGTTAAAAGCTGAATTAATTTCAGAGGTCAGCAACGCATTGCCAAGTAATTCCTGTATTAAGTTACGATGGTTTTTGCCCGATGAATTCGGATTGAGACGAGATAGTGTCTATGATTAAGGGACACGGAACTTCCGTAATTTTGTTTTCTGCGAATTCTGACCGTTTATTGGTCAGCGGCTGATTCAAGGTTCCTATAAAAAATCGAACAATTTTGGTCAATGCCAAATGAGGATAGAGTGCATGTGCTGAACATTTCATTTGACAGTTCAAAAGCTGTCAATTGGGAATTCTGGTACATCTAATAATATATTTTCTGGTACATTTTTATAATATTTTGCTACACATTTTTGTATATTTTCATATATATGTATATCCCAACATCATGTGGGCAAGCATGTGACGTGCCCATACCCTGAGTTGGAAATAAGATCTATTTAGAAGTTAATTACTTTCATTCTCCAGCAATTCAATACCAGTTACGAGAACGTACATTGGGAAACACAGTCACGTCATGCATCTAAAAACTATTTTCGTTTTAAAACTTTCGCATATTCCGACCAATCCATTGGTCAACGACTAAATCCAAACCGCTATAAAAAGCGAAAAGTTTTGGTCAATCAACACCATTTCGTGTTTGATAGTTCAGTATCACGAAAATTTCGACCAAGAATGGCGTCCATGAAAATGACCGCTAGCCTCTGCATGGTGCTGGTGTTGGTCATCGTTTCGACGATGGTGTCCACCAAAGAAGGGCCGGGACTGCAATGGGAGCGGTCAGTGCGCATCCAAAAATTCTCGGATTGAGAGGAAGTCCAAAAGATAAGGTCAGAAACAAGAGAGGAGGAAATCATCCAACATCCACCACTGCCCGACCTGTGGTTTACGATTACGAATGCTGATGTGAGTATATACAGCATGGTCCAGAAATCACCGCCACCCCCTCTTTGTTCTTAAATGCTATATTTGTTAAAAATCTGTTAATGCTGTTAAATAAGAAGCCATGCATGGGTGATCTACATGTATTAACTACGACCATTTGTTCACGGAACTCCTCATAATAACTTGTGACCTGTAAGACTTAGGACAAAATGTCCTATTAACCGCATTAACAGGTTTTTAACAAGTATAGCATTTGAGAACAAAGAGGGGGTGGCGGTGATTTCTGGACCACGCTGTATACAACGATTTTTTCGAGAATAAGACGAGGTGATTATAAATTTTCGTTTTCTTTCATTTTTTCTACTATTCGCCCGATTTGGACGACATATTGGATGCTATCAGAATATGACAATAATTAATACTCGTGGCTAGGATTAACAGCGCAATATCAACTAATTAACCTGGCTGATTCGTGGGAAAAAATCAAGAAATTGTTAACTAACCTACATGTACTGTAGTAGACATTTTTACTCGTATTTGTATACCGAATAAAACGAATAAAAGCTTTGTTCAGAAAACTTTCGCTTTTATTACCGTAGTCCATCGCAATTTCACGTACTCACTTGTCAGAGAAATCAGAGAAACACGTCGATTCATGAGATATTCTCACAAAAATAAAATCTGAATCAAATTTTTGGAAATGCTGTTCATAAAATACAGTCGATCGCTGCACTCATGTATACATCAAAGGACCTATTTCATTGCACATGAGGAGTATGAGGAGTTGATGAATTTGAGGGATAGCTGTGACGTATTGAGGGTTCCATGTTTCATAAACATATGTGAAGAGTTGAGGTGTGCAGAATGGTAAAAATGATACATTTTACCGTAGAAAGCTGAGGAGTGTCATAACAATACGCAAGAATAGAATAGACCTCAAACTCTTCATGATTATTCTGAGCGATTATATTAAAATTTCTTTTGCAAAACTGGTCAGACAAGTTTACATGCACGACTTAAACCAAGAGTCTCGGTATAAGCTAACAGCAAGTGTTTGTGCTTGTTTAAATCACGTAGAAACCCACAGCCAATGTTATCGAATATTTTCAACTTTGGGTTTTAATTCAAGATGGCGGCTTCAGCCCCCTTGTCCCATTCCCAAATGGGACCCTAGTACATGCGCCACTTTAAGGGCCATAATGCACATATACTTTCCGTGAGTTTTTCCACGCATTGCATTTGGCATAATCAAATTTGGCGAATCCCTAGTTTACATATTTCAGTCGTACGAGGGAATAAATGCGAGAATATGTTTCCCGTCCACCATTTTCGCGAAACAAATAGCGTTTTTTTCGCAAATTTACGAGTAAATTGACGGAGGGAAAAATGAAGAATAAAAAATAAAAATAAAATAAAAAATTGCGCATTCTGAAGAGTATAAGAAGGCAGAAAATAATACATCCAGAGAGGCTTATATTTCGTCATTTCGCATGTAATATGCAAAAATGTGGGACAAGAAGAGAAACGAAGAGAAAGACGTCTGAGAAGAAAATCAAATAAATTGAAGGTACGAAGGTCTAGGGGATGATAATAAAAATGCTCGGGTAAAAAAAATATAAAAGGGAGAAATATGGCTCCTTCTGGCGGCGGAATCTCTTTAAATATCCACGCTAAGTCCTGAATAATGTCTTTTTCTTGTTCAGAAATGCGAAAGAATTCATGCGAATATAACATCGCCTTTTTTCAATTTATCTTTTTTTTTTCATATTCGTGTTGGCTGTTTTTTTTTCTGCCAAAAAATACCAAAAAAAATAGGACGTGTATTTGAGTGAGGGTCCATCTCAGTGTGGATTTCAATTAGCCCCCCTCTCCCCCCTCGCATTTTTCTGCCTGCTGAGCATAAAGGACCAGAACGCTGTTTTTTACATTTTTTTTTTTTCGAAAACACCAAAGAAAAAAAAAGATGACAATCAGCAGAACGATGAATATACCCCTAGAAAAAAAACAAGATTCGACTACATAAATCTGTCTCAAAATTTCCACATTTTTTCTCTCTTGAGCGATATATTAGGCAGCGGGGGGAGTTTGGGGTCTTCTTACACGTAGTTTTGGTATATAAGGACAACTAAGGGATATTTGGAGAAAGGAAGTTCTTAATAAATAAATAAAATACGAAATTGTGGCAAAACACGAGATGTCGCTATAGATTTACACTTACATGGTGGTAAACAATTTCCAAGTATTGAAATTTAGGACTAAGCCGTTTTTAACAGCAAAATGTTGAACCTTTTAGGATTTATTAAGTTCCCTGACTTTCCCTGACCATATTTCATTTCCCCGACTTTCCCTGACATACTTAAGTCTGATAACTTCCCCGGATTTTTACTTTTTGAACACCCAGCACACAGCTGAGCAACGCAGTTCGTTCCCAATAATGATTTCGTTAATTAGTGCGTCTTAATTGGCAATCGATACAACTTAATAACAGTCGATGGCAATTGGTTAATGCCTTTAATTGGCGACGAAATAACAGAGGGTTGGGTTCGGGAGTTTTGTTTCATTAAACGTAAAGTATTGAAGGACGAATTAACATTAATTGCCTAATTTCCCAACAAAAACATCATTTTCTTGTTAAGCTTTTTGTTTTTTAGTGTTTTTATGTTTTAATTGCGTACTTCATGTGTTAATAATAACAAAATACTCGTATCCGAACAAGCAGAGTTTGCAAGGGGGAAGGAGAAAAATCCTCTTATCATATTTGAATAATTCATTTTCTCTTCTCAGACGGCATTAATAAAGTATAAATTCAAAATTGAGCGGGTGGGGGTGTTTGTGGAAAATTTCTCTGAAATGGGGCTAAATCAACGCCAAAAAAAACAAAAAAAAACATGAGTATCTTTTCTCGTATCTCAGGCAATTTAAATAATAACACAAACTTAATTCAATTATGTTCTCGGCAATTTACTATGCTGAGCCAGCAAGTAGATTTAAATTCAATTAGGGAATAAAAGTTTAAATCTTAAGTCGTAATTGAAATCATTTCATGCTTATGCTGTACAATACGTGACTTACAGGTTTCTAATGTTTTCTAAACGAAAAAAATCGCAACAAAAAAATCACCAAAAATTATATAATATTTTGCGCAATTAAGGTTGAAAGAAACCTTCAGTAGTTGAATACACTTCGGTATAGACACTGTTGTCAGGTATAATGCGACTCAACGTGAACTCCATCAGTAGATTTGATATACAGGTTGGTCAAGAAGCCCAGCGTCTCATTACAAATACTAAATTTTCAAACAGAACTGTAAGAACCAAATTGGGGGGGAAGGTCAAAACCAACACTGATTGGCGATTTGGTCACATTATGCAAGCGGCCAATTTGAGGGTTTTTCTAAGTACTCTTACGATTCGTGAGATTACAGCGCCACCTGGCAACACTTCTTGTAAATTAAACATGTAAAATAAAAATGTCAGGGATTCTTCGACCTTTTTCCAAAATTTGACCCTAGATGGTTCAACCGTTTTTTTTCAAAAAATAATTTTTGCAATGAGGGTCAGGACTTTATGATCACCCTGTATTTGCTAGTAACTCTAATGACTAATCAAATCTACCCAAACCTAACAGAGCCCAGATTAATCTAACATTGCGTTGTGCATTCAAGCTGCCCCTAACATCCAGGCAATCACTACAAGCTTACGAGCCGTTTGGAGAAGCCCACTATCGCAAAGTCCCTGCGGCAATTGTGGGCAAAAAAATATTTAAAAACAAACAAAAACGATAAAATCTGACTGCTAGCAAACGTAGTCAAATCCGGAAACCTCCAGATTGAAGATGTCGGAGCAACTTCCGGTTAAGTTGTTTACTTTTCCACCCTAATTAAGTCACGTGGCAAGCCTTAATTGCGTCATTTTCGGAGAAACAGGGGGTTGGGTGAGGCGTTCACCTTCGTTGATAAGCTTAATTAATTAGCAGACAAGAAGGTTCGCTAGGCAGCAATTGAAACCACCGCATGAGAACGACTTAATTGAGTGAAACACAAATTTCGCTTCGCATTACAGGTCCATTGTCGAAAAAGCGAGCAAAGACTCATATTCCCTTAATACGTGTTTAAGGGAAAGATCCGAAAAGCAGATTTCTGAGGAAAACATAAACACCAGCGTGGTCAACAACTTATATAAAGTCTTTAAAACACGCACAGTACAGTACAGTATACTGCAAGCGAAATTATGTGCAGGAAACCTTGGAACTGAAATGCATGCTGAATAGGAGTGGTTTGACATTTAAGAAACTTCCATATGAATTCGAAGCCATACAACTAACACGTTTCTTGAAGAAAACCCTTTTGATCGATGGATTCATGGCTGAATTTTAATTTGCCATCGATCAATGCAAATATCCACATTCATAAACGAACTGACCAATAACAGCTTACGAATCTTACGATTGGTTATAGCTATATAACTGAATTGCCGTAGCTTTGTTGAAAATCTTACCGAAAACTGGACGAAATCATAGGTGAAATGGAATGAAGGAATGAAGTCGTAATTGATCTTACCTGAAATTAACAAAAAATATGTAATATTAGAAATCGATAGAAAACCTCTCAAAAACAATCATTTAAAACTAACGCATAGTGTTTTACTCGACCCTTATTAATAAATGCAGCAGCTAACTTCAAATGAATGTTTCTCAAATATTCTCAACATTTCTCAAATGTGCTCAACATTTCTCATGTGTGCTCAACATTTCTCAAAAATTCTCAACATTTCTCAAAAATTCTCAACATTTCTCAAATATTCTCATCATTTCTCAAAAATTTTCAATTTTCTCAATATACTGAACATTTCTCAAATATTCCCAACATCCCTCCAATGTTCTCAACAGTTCTCAAATATTCTCAACGCTTCTCAAATATTCTCAACATTTCAAAAATATTCTCAACATTTTTCAAATATTTTTAATATTTCTCAAATATTCTCAATTGATAAGTTCAAAATATATTCGGGAAAATTGGCACAGTACGTTTCGCATTCTAGAAAAATCGTCTAAACTAATATCAGGTGCAATTAAAGTCCCGAAGCGACGTTGGACACGTGCTAAATCTAACAAACCTCCATAACCTGATAGACAATCGTTTTTGCAATGGTTTTTTTTTCTCCCACAACTTTTCCAAACTTAAATCAATTCGTACAAAAGAGCCTGTCTAAATTAATATCCTCAATTAAATTCCATTATCAATGGCAGTCGCTAAGCGGGCAATCACTGAAAGTTCGTGTGTTATCAGGGATTGCCAACCATCAGGGGCAAAGCACGTTAAACTTTTTCTTTAGGATATTTTGAAGTTGCATATGCTCATGTTTTGATTCAGATTGCCCCGAATAACTAAGTTGGCAAAACACTGACAACTCAGAAGCTAGCATTGATTGCCAAATTACAAGGGGCAACTAGGCTTAACATTACAGTTGACCCTGTCTTAACCAAAACTGCTTAAAGTAATATCTTCAGGGTGTGATGCTGAATATCAGTTTATAATATAACGATAACTACAGTAGAACCTGTCCTGGCTAAATTTTCTCGGGGACTGGTGCTGAATATTAGTTTTAATATATCTATCACTATAATAAAACCTGTTTTGTTTAAAGCAATATCCTCGGGGACTGGTGCCGAATATTAGTTTATAATATGATCGCCCACTACATTAGACCCTTTCCTGGCTAAACTAATATCCTCGGGGACTGGTACTGAATATTAGTTTACAATATAACAATCACAACAGTAGAACCTGTTTTGTCTAAAATATTATCCTCGGGGACTGGTGTGGACTATTAGTTTACAATATAACGATTACTACAGTAGAACCTGTAATGTCCAAAATAATATCCCTGGAAAATATTGTTGAATAGTGCATTAGTTTAGGTAGGTTCTTCCTTAGTGATCGTTATTTTGGTAACAACACCTTTACGCAGTTAGAATTCCCACTGACCAAATTCCTTTCAACAAAAATTGAGTGTTAAAGAAAAGTGGTTCAACCTGATTCGGTTCAACAAATAACTGATCAACTGTGGTTGAATCATGGTTCAAACAAAAATTTGCAACTCAATTTCCCTGACTTACCCTGGCTAAATCTTATTACTTTCCCTGACTTATCAAAAAATGTCCCATGTAATTAAAATTAACTTTATCTGCAACACCACAAATAACTATATTTTTTCTGCCAGAATGACTAGCCAAACCTTCAGTTGAATTTCTCTGACTTTTCCAGGTTTTCCAGACACTTTTTGGAAATTTTTTACAGATTTGATAAAAGGAAATCTGCAATATGGCAGAAATTTTATAAATTATAGATACAATCACGACATGATGAAATTATCCCACAGTTTTGTAAGAAGAAACAATAACGTTAATAATTAATTTTTGAAAAATTGCGAGAAATATTGGATTTTCAGTGTATTACTTTTAAAAATGATGAGAACACTTGTGGATGAAACCACTAGGTCTCAAACAGTGCATTTTTGAGGACGACTTCTTTGAAATATTAAAAAAATTCTTCATAAAGACAGATACACCGTAGGCGAAATTTCTTTCAACAAAAATAATGCATTTTAAGTGAATTTTTCATAAGAAAATTTAACGATAACGATAAGAAATGATAATGGAAACACCATAGGCGAAAGTTTTAGAAAAAATAGTTCACAAATACAGCTTTCTAATGTTTTCAAGAGATACTTATACCAATAAAAATAGTTGTGCCACAACAAATTTCCAGACATTAAGGACTTCCTCGCCTTCCATCCGACTTTCCCTGACTTAACGGTCAAAATGTCAACATTTCCCTGAGTTTCCCTGACCACATTTACTTTCCCTTAGTTCCCAGACTTTCCCTGACTTTCCCTGACGGTATGCACCCTGTCAAAGTGTGTTGTTCTTCCCTTTCCATCTTTTCACAACCCTTTTGTCAGTACTTTTGACGTGGTCGTAATTCACGAACAATAAATCGCGTGACGTCACGTGACGATAACGTTTATTTATCCAGGCAGTGGCTGCGGTGGTTTCCTTTCGCAAAAGCATAAACAAACGACCATTAACGCTTAATTTAAATTGCGCTATAAAAAGGCGAGGGGGACTCGAATAACGTGATAAGGACCGAAGACGTAACGTAGAACGGGCCCCTTCTATCTCACTTTCTCTCTCATTCTCTCTATCCTTTTATGTTATTACTGAGCATATAAATTACTTCTTGCTTTTGTCTACTTAAATTCACTTAAGAGAACCTGAAGGAGGGTGAAAGGGGTATGAGGGGGCAGGGGGGGGGCGACAGGTGGCGCCACCAGTCGGAACTAGTTAATAATTTGGGGCTTTTTAAGGCACCAGATGGGGGGTCACCTTTAAAAGGGACCTTAAAAGCACCGCAAACTACTAAAGTATTCAACGCGTGTAAATAAATTAAGGGATATCGGAAAACAGGTTTCCCAAGTGCGAAGGCGCCATCTTGGTCCGCACTAAAAGGAACGTTCGAGTATTACGTCATCACGAAATAGTAATTTGTGAATGCTTGAAGCACCCCCAACCCTTGAACAGTTTACGTCATCATTTTCAAACCCACCTCCCACGTGATCACATCATCATTGACCAAAAAAAAATTTAGAATTTAATTAATCAAAAATCAAAAGAGACGTTTAAGATGGGGGAGTGATCACATTATGAATCACCATTGCCTTCATGCTTTCTTTTATAAAACATTAGGTTAAAATCCATCATTCTGATGTAATTTTTTTTCGTTTCCTAATTTGTTTGACCAATGAATGTTTCATAAAACAATGGGTTAAAATCCATAATTTATAATGCTAATATTTAAACGTTTCACTTAATTCGAAATTTCTTTGGTCAATCTTTGATTCATGAAACACTGGTTAAAACTTCATACTTCCTGACGTGAATTTTACAAAATCTCGCTCAATTAGCAATTTGATTAGTCCAATTATTTACGAAACATTAGGTTAATTCCATATTTCTTGATGTGATCTTTAACAAATTTCGCATAATTCGGCATTTATTCATTCAAATTTGTATCGAAATCAGATCAAAAATGATGAATTTCAATCACAAAGCACATTTTCTAAATAATAATAATAATACAATTCAAAAATAGAAAGAAACCTCATTAACAAAATATTTTGAAAATCAAATGATAAATTTTAAGGCGGATGTTTTATAATTAAAAATTGCTCACGCAACATTGTGTTGACCTCCAACCCCTAATCACCATTCCGCCATTAACCCCAACTATCAAAGTTGACAATCATAATCTTGAATCCCCAACGTGCCCCTATTTTCGACACACCCTATGAGTCACATGGGGTGCCCCCTACCGTCACGAAACGTAATCAACGTGAACATGTCTGTGGGGGTGTCCCCATTAGCGTTCCATCTCTTTTCAATCTTTTGTGTTCGGATAATGAATTTATTTGAGCTCCTTGGATACATCTGACCATTTCGCATTCAATTACAGTTTATCAAACGGATAAACGCGTGCCTTGGGGCCTTAGGGGGCAAAGGGCGGCTTAGAAGGACATAACCGATTGCAGTTTTTTTTTCTCCTCCTCTTCTTCTTCTTTTCATTTGGATAATCGAATTGCATACAAATCTGGGCACACTTTTGATAAGTGATTTTTTATCCAAAGACGCTCCGTCCCATTTTTTATCTCCACGCTCTACTAAATCTCCATTTTTTTATATTTTATTTTTCGTTTTGTGCAACGGGCGCAACACGGCTACTCCATTATGTCGGATGGATGGGAGAAAATAGGCAGAAAAAAAAATGGCTGTATCTCTCTCACGCAAATTTGCGCGCTCTCCATACGCCCGAGAACCAATAAAGGCCAACGATGATCTTCGATATAGATTTACGAGAGAAAAAAAAAAGGCAGAAAAAAGTGTTATATCGATGATTTCTATTGGTGGAGCCAAAACGGCTGAGAAATATACTCGAGCGAGCGAATGTCCATAAGGAGAAATAGTGTCATGAACTTGGCTAACGCGCTGGCTAAGCGAGCATCACTAGGCGCTTCAGCCGTGTGTCCATTCCCATTGCACATCCATCAGGAAAATGTGAAGCCAGTTACTAGCGAGGTCACTAGCTGACATTGCGAGTCGGAGTTTGGATGGGTTGGTTTGTTAGTGGGTTTCTGGGAAGTTGTTCGCTAACAATTGTTCACCTTAGTTAGACTAGGTAGTGTAGTTTAGGTTAGGTGAGGCGTATAGGTCAGCTAAAGTGTAGGTTAGGCAATGTGTAGATTAGGTTCGGTTAGGTTTGGAAAGATTTAGATTAGGTAAGATGCAGGTTAGGTTACGTGTGTTTTAGGTGAGGTGTAGGTTACAGTAGGTAAGGTGTATGATAGGTTACGTGTATATTAGGTGAGGTGTACTAAGGTGAAGGTTAGGTAAGATTTAGATTAGGTAAGATGCAGGTTAGGTTACGTGTATTGTAGGTGAAGTGGTGTAGGTTACAGTAGGTGAGGTGTATGATAGGTTACGTGTATATTAGGTGAGGTGAAGTAAGGTGAAGGTTAGTTTAAGTAATGTTACATGCAGATTAGGTTACGTGTTGTATGTTAAGTGAAGTGTAGGTTAGGCTAAGTTAGGCTACGCGCAGGTTAAGTTATGAGTTGTATGTTAAGTGAGGTGTAGGTTAGGTTACGTGTATGTTAGGTGATGTACAGATTAGGTTATGTGCATTTTAGGTGAGGTGTAGGTTAGGTAAGGTGTATGAGAGGTTTCGTGCACATTAGGTGAGGTGTAGGTAAGTCGTGGTTAGACTAAATTAGGTTACGTGCAGGTTAAGTTATGTATATGTTATGTGAGGTGTAGGTTAGGTAAGGCGTAGGTTAGGATAGGTGCCTGTTTGGTTACATAAGGTGAAGGTTAGGTTACGCATGCAATTGACCTAGCTGAACAACTATCCGGGGAACAACATTTGGGGAACAACTTTGCCATGAACCTGGTTAGGGATGGTGATTATGGGCGCAATGCTTGAAAGGCAAAAAGCAGGACCCGAACAATGACAGAGAGCAACACCGTCCAAGTACAACCAGCCCAGTTTTAATTAAAAAGAGTAAAAAGACTAATAAAGGGATAAAAGAGTGGAGCAGGCCCAAGCACGAAGAAAAGAGAAAAGGGTAGAAACAGGCATGTGCTCCTAAGTTTTGAGGGGTTCGACGATTTCAGGTTTCATGTGCTTGTGTGGATACAAATAAACGAAACCAACGTAGGGTCGTTATTTCTATAAATAATCTGCGCAACACATCTCTGGGAAAAATCAATTTATACATTTTTGCTCGGTGAGCACAAATATTTCCTCTTTGCTCTTCGCATACACTACGCGGCTATCGCTGTAACTGCATTAAGAAACGAGTGCGTACGTTACATTTATTGCGCAAATGTGCCGAAGCAGGTCTTCAGAATGGGAGATGTCGATTAGGCGAGAAAATAAAAATAAACTCGATCTCGAGCTTTTGCAACGCGGAAAATCGATCAGTCCCTTGTTGGAGTAAAAACTGACTGCAAACTTATGAAAACTGATTGCGAGATGAAGAACCAGCGATAAATTAGTAGAGGACTGATGTTGCGTGATGACTGCCGACGACTACGGGTGTCTTTGCAACGAAAGCAACATCAATTTATGAATGGTTTGGAAATGAAACTTTAATGTTTGTCCATTTCTGCAACTGGAAAACTGAGCACCAACAGACCTCCAGAACCTCACAACACCCAATACCCTGCACCAGCCAAAACACCAATGGAGTGATAACCGGGTAACCGGGGATCTACCGTGGCATCAGTTTACGACGGTATCGCAATAACTGGGTGTCGGTTAACCTGGGCTCTACCGTAGCATCAGTTTGCAATGGTACCGCACTAATCGGGTATTGGTTAACCGGGGGTTCTACCGTAGCATCAGTTTACAATGGTATCGTAATAACCAGACATCAGTTAACCGGGGTTTCACCACAGCATCAGTTAACAATTTAATCGCAATAACCAGGTGTCAGTTAATCGGGGTTCTACCAATAGCAATGGTTTACAACTGTAGAGTAATAACCGACGTTCTACCATAGCATCAGTTTACAACAGTATCTCAATACCCGGGTGTCGGTTATATGGGGTTCCACCGTAACATGTTTACAGCGGTATCGTAATAACCGGGGTTTCACCGTAGCATGTTTACAATGATATCGCAATAACCGGGTGTCAGTTAACCGCGTGTAGGTTAACCGAGGTTACACCGTAGCTTGCTTACTATTGCATCTCAATAATCGGGTGTCGGTTAACTTTAGTTCCACTGTAGCATGTTTACAACAGTTTCGCAATAACTGGGAGTCGGTTGACCGGGGTTCCACCGTAACATGTTTACACCAGTTTCGCAATAACCGGGTGTCGGTTAACCTGGGCTCTACCGTAGCATTAGTTTACAATGGAATCGCAATAACCAGATGTCAGTTAACCGGGCTTCTACCGTAGCAATAGTTTAAACTGTAGAGTAATAACCGAGGTTCCACCATAGCTTGTTTACAACTGCATCTCAATAACCGGGTGTCGGTTAACCGGAGTTCCACCATAGCATGTTTACAACAGTTTTGCAATAACCGGGTGTCGGTTAACCGGGGTTCCACCGTAGCATGTTTACAACAGTTTCGCAATAACCAGGTGTCGGTTAGCCAGTGTTCCACCGTAACATGTTTGCAACTGCATATTAATAACCGGGTGTGGGTTAACCGGGGTCTCACCGTAGCATGCTTACAACGATATCGCAATAACCGGGTGTCAGTTAACCGCGTGTAGGTTAACCAAGGTTCCACCGAAGCCTGTTTACAACTGCATCTCAATAACCGGGTGGCGGTTAACCGGAGTTCCACCATAGCATGTTTACAACTGCATCTCACTAATCGGGTGTTGGTTAACCGGAGTTCCACCGTAACAAGTTTACAACGGTTTCGCAATAACCGGGTGTCGGTTAACCGGGGTTCCACCGTAGCATGTTTACAACGATATCGCAATAACCGGGTGTCAGTTAACCGCGTGTAGGTTAACCGAGGTTCCA